>OY292532.1:4232939-4256331 GCA_958496365.1 Subacronicta megacephala
ACCATCACACGCGCGTCAAGCTCTGCCTTTCTAAGGTAAGGACCACTGTTGTACCGGGCAGCGAGCGCGTGCGCACTGATGCAGTGACGGGAGCTGCGCGTGCGCGGCTGGCTCCACCGCGACAACTCAATACTGTCCCGCCAGGGTTTGAGTCCGTCCCTGTGTTCCTACCGCGATGGGACATTCGGAATATTTTTTTAATATTTATTTATTTTATTTATTTTTAAGAAGGCTTACAGACTAATACAGAAAAATAAAGTAAAATAAATATTGTAGCTACATTTCCTTAATTATGTAATTCTCTAATAGACCAATGCCGATACCTTAGAAAATGGTGAAAAGTAAAAATATAGTACGATGAAACCCATTGCAAAAGGAAGAGAATATAACAAAAATTAAAGGAAAAATAAATTAGGGGCGATCTGAGTGGGTCCCTCCCACTTCCCGAACTCAGATCGCCCGTTTTTTGTTATATTCTCTTTCTTTTCCAATGGGTTTCATCCTACTATATTTTTTTTTTCCGTTTCGAATATTATCGGCGCTGGTCTATAATTAATTCTAAGGTCTTATTTCGTTGTTAGGTCAAATTTCAATACGAGATCTATCCCCCGGGCGGCATCCACGCATCTCGCCAGACGCTCGCCATCAGCAAGATAGAAGTTATAGACCAGTTAGTGTGCAGTGATATCAACAAACTGCTCAGCCAATACAAGCTCAAAGACGAACCTGACAGAAAGAACGCTCATATGGTATGTATTGTGCACAGTACTTTAATAACCCCTCACAATATTGTTTAAAATGTGTTTGAAGAGCTGTTAGAGATTTGGTAATAGGTAACCCAGCTCTAAAAACTTTTGTTTTACGATGTAAGGGTAAACGCTATGATATTATAATTTTAACTATTCATAAGGCCGTATAGGAAAAGGGCTGTACTTACACAACCTTCTTCCCCCCTAAATGCTCTTTTATTAACATATTAATTATAAAAATATTAATTCAATCAATTAAGTATCGAATCATTGACATCTGAGTTTTTATATTATGAAAACGTACACTTAAAAAAACATGATCATAATATCCATAGTCATCTAAACATTGATTTTAACCTACTGACAAAACTGAAGTCCATTCCACAACAAAACACGGCCCTTTTTCCCCAACAGTTGATAATAAAAGCAGTTCACTTACGGCCGGACCCAGCGTTATCAGCCCAGGAATGTTGTCTGAAGGTGTCATTGCTACCGCTGTGGTTCAACCTCGATCAAGATACGCTCGCCTTCCTCGTGGGCTACTTGTCCAAGCTCGGGACTGACGAGACCGCGGGTAAGTTTATTGGGGTGTCTTTCACTCCACTAGTCATATTATAATACGTCATCTACGAATAAAAGAAGGAGCGATAAGAAAGTGATCTCCCTTTCCGGTCGCTCCTTCGTCACGCCTGTATTCCCCAAAGGAGGAACCCGATTTCCCATTTTAAGGTTCCATGTAATGTGGAGTGAGCTAGCCTATTGTCATTAACCGGCCTTAAATCCTTACTTGTCTTGCAAAGTTTATTATAACAGGATCTATACGCACGTCATGCGCGTTATATCTCTGTAGATATTTTAGCGTTTTCCTTCTTATGAACATCGTATACGGCTAGCAAAATCCTTTTTTATATGTATCTGGTAAGCAAATGTTCTAATCAGCAATTGGTATGTTCTTAATATCCTACTAGATTGTACTATTAGAAAGAAAATGAATCATCACACAGAATATTATAACCCAGAATTCATCGTTAAATGTCATCATATCCATGATTCGGTGGTGTTTGAGACTTGGAGTCAGATTAAGTTCACTTTAGCGTTGATCATTCACTTTAACAGCACCTGCCTTCAAGTGTACCTTCGATGAGATCATAAGATGTAGGGAGAAATCCATTTAGGGACAAATTAAATTCGCTGGGGACTACACAAAAATCCTTTTTCGACGTTGTATAATCGTAAAGTCTTTGAGCCAAGTTATCTGTAGGTTATGTGAAACAGATGAGGATTCAAAGAGCGTTGGGGGCCTGTCCACGGAGTCGAGCGGGTCCCGGCAGACGACGCCCACGCACCGGCCGCCCGTCATGAGCATCGCCAGCCATCTGCGAGACCCGCCGCCCACGCCCACGTCACTTGGTGACGCTGACTCGCTCTCCCTTAACGAAGCAGGTCAGTTACCAACGGTTTGTGTTAAAATATTTGTTCAGAAAAAAAAATATTTTCATGTAGAATGTTTACGGGTAAAGTAAACTAGACTAAATAGAGGCCTCAAATCAAAGTTCTAATGACCGCTCATTCATCGATTCATCAGCTCCCACTTAATATTTACGTGACTAAAAACCCTTATCCAGCTCTGGTGCTACTAGCTGCTTAGGTTTTTTGGGCCCAATAAATGGCCAACTTCAGTGTCCATTCTTTAAGTCCTCAAAAATGCAAGTGCGCAGACTGACATGTTCCGACCAAGGGCACCGTAGGTGCATCAGGTGACAGAAGAATCTATAACTTTAACCCCCCATTATCCATTTGACAACCTTATTCCAATCCTGATTTGGACTGAACTGGTCGAACAACTTCGGCAATCCTATTACAACCATTACGTTAATGGAGACAGGTCTCCTTGAAGAGTGAGGTTAAATAGGTTGTCTTTAAGAGATCACTGTCAGCGATAAGAGGCCACTGTACCACTCTTTGATTGCTAATAAAAAAAAATTGCCATATGTTTTTTTGGTGTGCAATAAAGAATATTGTATTCTATAATCCACCAAGCTGAAAGTCTGTCTTTAATTTGTAGTAATCCGTAACGAAGAGCCACTAATGGAGACATACGAAGCAGAACGCCTGGTGTCGGAGAACCTAATCCAATTGGAGGAAGACTTCCAAAAACTAGGCATTCAAGAAAAGCCCGTAGCCAAGCTGCCGGTTGATACCGAACCTATCGACGACTCTCCTATATACTTCAGGTAAAGTTGGAACATATAAATATACTATACAAATTAAAGAATGACTCATTGTGGTGCGACTTCCATCACCAACGCTAAATCAGCAAATAAATAAAATTGAAGTGTATTTTTAGGCGATTCACACACTTCCCCGCCCTATGCTTCGAGATGCGTAGCGACGGAGACAAAAAAAAATTGTTTCTGTCTGCTTGTTCCGGCTAATCTCCGATAAGGCTGGACCGATTTAAACGGGAGAAACTTTAGCTATTTAATTTTAACATTATATGCTATGAACATTAGGAGCGGAGGGTGAAACCGCGGGGCACAGCAAGTTCGATATTAAAATAAAAATTGTATTTTACACGAAGCTACTGTTATCAAACCTCTGCAATCTCCCAACTTTTGGGTAATACAACTGGTAATCAGGCTTTTCAGACTTCTGACTAATTCTGATTGTCATATGTGTTGGTATGGTTGTTGGTATCGTTTTAACAGTGAAATTATTACTCACAAGCCCCTCAATATAGGTGATAAACGGGGTACGCCTTACAAAACCTCTAATCCTTTCCAGTATCCACCGTTATCCCAACCACATAATGACCTCTCTTGTCCCACCGTAGACGCGTAGTGTTCTCCCCGGAGGTCCCCATACGTCTGGACTACGTGGGCAAGCGCGTGGACCTGTCAGCCGGGCCCGTTGCGGGCCTACTCATGGGGCTTGGACAACTTAACTGCTCCGAACTTACCCTCAAGAGGCTTGACTATAAGTAGGTGGACATTTATTTAATAACTAGCCCGTGTTTTTCGGTTTTTCTCTACTATAATATGCATGTATACGAAATATAAACCTTCCTCTTAAATCACTCTATCTATTGCTGAAAACCGCATTAAAATCCGTTGCGTAGTTTAAAAGATCGAAGCGTACAAACAGCGGGAGCGACTTTGTGCGTATTCAATTTTATTAATGTAAAGTTACTATGTATTTTTTGAATTTTTATAATTCAAATTCCAATGTTAATTACATTCATTAATTTGTTGTTTTTAGAACTAATATAAATAAATATTTTTTGGTCCTTAATTGCCTCGGAGTTAACAAAATATAAATGATTGAATATAATGTAATGACATTTCGCAGGTTGGGTCTCCTGGGTTTAGAAAAACTAGTACAATGGGCGCTACACGAGTGGCTGTCAGACATCAAACGACATCAATTGCCTGGTCTGCTCAGCGGGATTGGACCTATGCACTCGCTGCTTCAATTAAGTAAGCTATTAGACTTAAATTCAGATAATAATTCAAATTATGAGAATATGCATGAATGTGGATGAAGCAAAAGAAGTATGCAAGAATAGTAGCAAATTATGATCTGTAATTTCTGCCTACGGGAAAGAGTCCTTAGTGTATGTATGTATTTATGTTCCAAGAAGAAAAGGAGAAGGAAGGGGACGGAGGGAGAAATTGGGCCTCCGGCGCTCCGAATGGCATATGGAGGTCTAAGTTAAACTAGACCTTTATTACTTTCTTGATCTACAATAAATTACTTAACTGCTCTAGAATGCTCTGTAACGAAGTGAGAATAAAAAAAAATACTATTAAATTTATGTTTAAATATTCTTCCGTCAGTAACGGGCATCAGGGACCTAGTATGGCTCCCAGTGGAACAATGGCGCCGAGACGGTAGACTAGTACACGGGCTACGGCGAGGAGCGGCCTCCTTCACAGCACGCACCGCCGTCGCTGCACTGGATATTACTACCAGACTATTGCAGCTTATTCAGGTATGTAAAGACCGTTGGTGGCCCCGACTAACGAGTTGTAGGTCGTAGGTTCCAACCTAGACAGGCGCTTTACTTTGTGTAAATTATTTCATCACCACTGCTCCCAAAACAGTGAAGGAAAACATCGTGAGGAAACCGGCTTGTCCAAGAACCAAAGATTCGAAGATATGTGTCATCCCGCACTCCCACCGCGAGGAGGCCCATTTTAGGTTTTCCCAGCAGAACATTAAACATTATAGGCCGATTATGCTTATGCAGGTATGTACACAGCGGTAAGTTCTTGGCAACACTTTAGGCTTTACACTTCCTAAAGTGTTGCCAACAAGTTTTATCAACAACAGGATCAATACCAGATATGGGTGCCACAGTCAGCATATCTTAATATTTTCAGGCGACAGCAGAAACTGCTTTTGACATGTTAACTCCCGGTCCAACGCTGCAATTGCAAGATGCATATGCGCGGCGAGAGAGGCGACGCAGACGACGTCACGATCCATCCCGACATCCGGCGGATATCAGAGAAGGAGTGGCGACCGCCTACCAGACTGTTAAAGAGGTTTGAGCAGTTATTCTTTATTCAGGATAGATTTGCAGGATGGTTATTAAATATTCTATTGACAAGGGTCCAGGGGAGTTCAAATCGTCGATACAAACGAAATATCGCTATGAATCGGAATTCGAACATACTTTTCTTCTTTTTTTTATGGGACAACTCGGCAAACGAGCAGGCGAGTTACCTGATGGTAAGCAGAGTCATCTCCGCCCATGGAAATCTGCAATACTAAAGGAATTGCAGATGCGTTGCCGAGCCTATTTGAGTAGAAGGGAAGGGAAGGAGAAGGAAGGGATTGGACCTTTAACTTTCCTAAAATAATCACTTAGGGGTTAGAAGCACGCTTTCTATTCTATTTCAGAACGCGAAAGTAATACTATCTCACTCATACTAAGCGATTAATGCCATTATCAATAATGGAACAGGGTAATAGAGAAAAACATGTTTACTCGAAGTTGGGAATTTATTTTGCTGGAGTCCTAATCGCATTGGTGGTATCGACCAGGGTTTCGCGGACACAGCAGCAACAATGGCAATGGCGGCGCGCTGGTCGAACGGCGTAGGGGTGCTGCGACACCTGCCGGGCGCGGCCGTGGCACCCCTGGCGCTGGCCGCGGCCGGCGCCGCCGACGTGCTGGGCGGGGTGCGCGCCGCCCTGCAGCCGCCCCACGAGCGGCACCACGCCGACAAGTGGCGCCAACGAACCGACCGCTCCACGGGTCAGTACAGCTTCATTTATTTATTTATTTGTGACTGCCTCTGACTGACTGTTTTTCAGACTGACTATGAAATTCTCAGTAACTGCTCGGAGTCTGGAGTTGTGACCGGTTAATGGCAATAGGCTCGCCCCCTATACACTATATACTATAGTATTCTATAGTACTGTATACTATAGTACTGCTCTATCTAAGAGTGGGATAGGTAGCTGTTTGTAACATGTTTTGTCGTCAGTGGAAACGCGGGGTAAAAACTTCACTATTGACACATCCCGATAATTTTGTTTATCTGGTATACTAAAAACCCAAGTTATGAGTGTTCAAAAAATGACGACGCGCTTCGAAAAAAGATAGGTGGTGCTCTTGTGCTTCACTTGGCTCGTCTTGGCGGAAATAGAAGAGAATCAAAAGATAAAATACTTATTGGATAAACATCTAAATTAATGTTTTCTTTGTTTCAGATTCTATAGATTAATCAGATCCGGCTTGTCATTTTTTATACAATGATCTCTCCCACACATTTATTCGTGTATAGTTTTGTGAGGGCGAGTTGCATTGAACTTAGAATATTTACTTCAATTCTTCGTTAGCATTACTACCATGACATTCCCTTCTAGTGAATCAAATTTAAATATACATATCCGCAAACTGTCTTGCTCTACAAATAAATCATAGCGTGAAAAATCATAACCCCCTTTCGGTCGTGCCGTACTCGGGTAAAAAATATACATATCCAATTGTCTTCAGCTCAATTAAGTAATTTAATTATTGTAAATCACTAAGTTTGATGCAATTTCCTCAAACCCCTGCTCAGTTTACCACACGAGGCTTGTCCGTTGACTGCCATTCATGTTCACATTTTGTTCATATTGCTTTATTCAATGTCTGTTTAACCTATATATACTGACTATAGATTTCTTCTGGCGTTTATCAGTGGGACAGTGGCTAGTGTAAAACAAGTACTTGCCGGTATTGCTGTAAAATATACACATATTTTTATATTTAAAAAGATTCGCTTTCAATCGTGTGCTCATTGTATAAAGTGCTTGATATAAAATATTTCAAGCACGCGTAGTGATTGTAAAATGTGATGTATTTTTATACAGAGTTACAAATTTCATAATCGAGGTACAAAACTAAACTTTTAATTTTTTCATTAAATTAAATTATTTTATATATTTGGCAGGACAATGTTGCAATATAAAAATTTTGGTTATGTAACTCATGATAATCTTATGATAGATATACCTAGATTTAGTTACTAATGATATTGTGTATTTCATTTTAATATAGCGATTTCACGTACAGCTATTTTCCTAATGTTAATTTTAAAGAGCTTTAAAACATCGAGCAAAACATGTAGGTACTTGAAATCACACGATTTTAAACTCAGAATACATATATGTCTATACATATTATTCTTGGCAATGTCGATAGAAATAAAGGGCACATCGGAGAAAACTACTACATTCTATAAAAAGTCCTGTGGTAATTGAATAAAATAGACATTTTATTGAACTAAAATTATGCTAGCCAAAACTAAAACAATAGAACACTGAACTACTAAAGACTGTGGTGCTTGAGTTGAACAGTCTAGCATTTTAGAGCATTTAGCGGCTCCTTTCCTTTAGGCTTTTAAACGTTCATGTAAATAATAATTGGACGAAAGTCGGGTGCCATGACAATTACTTGGAAGTTATAAATATAGAATTTTGTTTTTATTATACCGAGATCCTGAACGGAATGTTGGTCTGTACATAGATTTTATTTACATCTTGGATGTCATGTAGTATAGAAATTGGTATTTCAATTTACTTTGTTATGTATTCAAAAGTACAGTATAGTCTAAAATTGACTTTCGCCTAACAAAACTGACTTGGCTAGACGTGTCCGTCACAATGTCGTGATTGCGACGTCGCGGGCAGAACACTGTGAATATTGTGATGGTGTAAATGCTCTTATATACACAAAGTAGAAAGTTTATTTTCATTTTTTATGCTTGGTTCCTTGATATTTAATAGAGTAGTAAGACTATTCCATTATCGTTTTTATTCAAACAAAGAAAATAATCCTTTTGATAATTTGAAATCAATAAATAAATGATTGCAATGGACTTCCTTTTATTTATTTACTAACAACTATAAATTACACATACAACTATATCTAAGCTTCTTGTTCTACTTTTTCCGGATACTTGTCAGTTAGGAAGCTCTTCACTTCCCCATATTCAACCTTCAGATTGAGACGAACCTTTTCATGATTCCTATACTTCTCATACTTCTTAAGGTATATTTTGTAGTGGGGCATGGTTTCATAGAAACGCGGAAACTTTTTCTTCTTCAGAACAACTCTGTCGTTCATGACATATTGTGTGAAGTCGAGGGTTTCATTCTTAGGTATTAGATCCTTTGTTCTAACTTCCGAGGGACTGGCAACCACTTTAGGGAAGTATTCATTTTCTGCCCTGTATTCAACCAGATTAAGTTTTTTCTCTTCAGCCAACTTCTCATGGGTTCTCTGCAAAATTACATAACATAACATAACATACCATCACGCCTGTATTCCCCGAAGGGTTAGGCAGAGGTGCACTTAATGTACACCCACAGTTCGCCGGTATGATTGGGTCCCATGTAATAGGGGGCGAGCCTATTGCCATTCACCGGGCACAAATCCAGACTCCGAGCTGCTACTGAGAATTTCATAGAAAAACTCAATAACACTTTGCTCGACCTGGGGATCGAACCCAAGACCTCTAGCGTAGCAGTCGCGATTGGGACCACTAGACCAACGAGGCAGTCTCTACAAAATTAATTTAGTATTTTTTATTTCTAAGCATGATAGACGAGATTAGCTACTTATTGACTCATTCAATTATTTACAGTGCAGTATATCTACCTGTTGTAAAAGACCGATGAAGAAAGCCTTGACAATGTGCTGCAAGTTTTTAGATCCCTCAACTTTAGCTCTCAAGTCCTTAATACCAATGGCTTCACATATTTCCTTGATAGCTCTGTGGCATTTCAAACCATAGCCTTCATTCTTTTTCTGCACAAATATTTTAGTTTTTCCGAAAGCCGTGTAAAAGTCATGGAAGACTGAAAAAGATATCAACATATTATATGCATTGATTTTATCAAGTGTTACCAAACAATCAAAACAAAATTATATTCATTTTCTCAAAATTAACACAATACAACATTTTTTCAACAAAAGGAGTGGTTTTGCATGGTATAATGAAAACTAGTTTATTTCATTCATATATACTGCCTGTAGAAGAGAAGATGGAAGAGAAATATATATAGTTATTATTTAATATATTTTCAAAAAAAATATCTAACTTGTGTGCCCATTGTAAATTTCAAAGTGCATCAGCTTCTGGCCTCCTCTGTTTTTGGCCTTCCTCAATGCAGCTGGTACTTCCTTCGACCTGCCCAAACCAAATCCAGCCAGGCCCTTTCCATTACCAGTGACAACCTTGAAATAAAAAGTAAAACCTTTAAAGAATGGCAAAATTGATAAAAAAAACATCATAGCACACTGGCAGTAATAATATTGATAATATTTTTGCATGCCTATCATTACCTACCATAGCCTGGAAATTTCTGGTACGTCCAAGACTGCCCTTCATTATCAGAAGTGATCTAAGCTGCAGAACTTTTGTGTCAAAACCAACAAATTCATCTGAAAGTAAAGTTTGTAAGTAGACTAGTGATATTGAAACTAATAATATTATGTGAGCATACAATTCATGTTACTATTTTCCAATCAGTCTTTCTGATGTTTACAGATATAATAAAGTTAAATGTTCGTTTGAACGCGCTAATCCCTGGAACTAACAGTCAAATTGGAAAGATTATTTTTGTTTTTGATAGCGCAAAGTTAAGATGGACCCATCTTAACTTTTTATTTGATCTGAGTTGATAGCCACAGTTATGAAGAAGTCTATAGGCTATACAGCATAATGCTACAACCTGCTTGTATATTATTATACTAGCTATGCTCTGCTGCAGAGCATAGCTAGTATAATATCGCTCGTTTAAAAAAAAAAGATGTAACACAAAATTTACGCATTTTGACCTTTTACAATAAAACGCATATTCATTGCGTAAAGATTAGGTAGAATTCAACAGCCGTCTCGATATTAAATTATCGAAACACCTAGTAAGTGGTCTAAAACTTTGAATCAAAGACGAGTCGGAATAAGTTGAAAACTTTAATCGCCGATTCCCACAAGTTGTACTTTTTGAGTTACATCTTTTTATTTTTAAGGGTGCAATATAAACTTCAAGGTAAGCTTACTCTTTGTGTCAAAATCGTTATCAGAAACTTAAGAATTATACATATTAAATCATTACCATCTCCAACTGGATCAGGCGGTCCTATACTGCGACCAGGCATTTTAGTACCGGACCAACCTCGCTCTATGGGACTGAGTTTGAGACGTCGGAACTTTGTCATTGAGTCTCTGATTTTTATTAACTTTTCCAGTCTGTAATACAAACATTAAGCTTTAGGATTTGATTATGATCATTATGTTATTTAATAGTAAATAAGATAAAAGTTATTTATTTCTGTAAATAGATCCTTTAAAGACACTTTGACAAGGCAATGTAAAATTTTTTTGTTTAACTAGATGGTCCTGGGGCCGTATTACCACATATTAATGCCATCATTTTTAGGTTGTGAAAGAGGGACGCCACTATTTAACCTGTAGAGCGGCATCCCTCTCTCACAACCTAAAAATGATGGCATTAATATGTGGTAATACGGCCCCTAGCATTTCATGTGACGTCTTCTGGGAAAAAACACCGAAACAAACACAGAGAAAGATGATCTCTTTTAAAATCTTAACAGTAGTTATGTTATTGGATATGTGGGTCAGAGAGTAGCCTTAGGGGCAGAGTATGTGTTCGAAAATGTAAAGTAAAATTTAAAAAAAATTAACATGCCTTTTGAAGAAAGAGCCATAGCAGTATGCATCATTTGTTGCATAGTACAAACATTTTTACAATTGATAAAATATTCACCTTTCTTGATCATCTGGTAATCTTTGCTGTTTTAGTAGTTCCCTGCCCCTTATCACTGGAGCGGAGAGACCAGGCCACAGCATGTTGACCTTGCCCACGCCAATTACTTGACCGCGGTTCAAATCGCGGATACGAATTCGCCCAGTCCCTCTTCCACGACCTTTCTTAGCACCGGCATTACTCACAGATGTCACTGATTTCCACAGCTTATCAGCAGGCACTGTTGAGAAGTTAAAAATTATAATCCTAAATAACCAGATAAATTGTACCAGAGCTGTTCTCTGACTTTATAAGTCAAGATATCCTTATCTTCAGCCATGTTTATCTCTTGAAGAACATATATTAATATGTCGTAATAAGTCCATTTGAATTATTTACTTACATTTATTGAAAAAGTTAACACAAGCAACAGAAGAAGTGCTAAAATTGGTTTTAAGGTTAGGTGTAACTTTGTTTTGCTTTAAAAGAATAGTAATAGGTCTGCTAATGATGCTCCCCAGAGTCAAAATTTTTGTAGACATGTTAACGTAGAGACAGAGGTACGTCTCTGCTTCTTTTATTTATTTTTAAACAAATTTAAAGCTGAGCCTTTTCCTGCTCATTTCTTTTCCCAACAATGACGTGACAGTGACAGTTTGACATTTGACATATTGACATGACAGTCAATAATATTGACACCTAACTTTGTCTGACAGTTTTAAATATGGAGGGTAGAAGAAAGGAGGACCATCTCAGTGTATTAACCTTTTGAACGCCATTGTCACATATATGTGACAAACGAAATCTTACCCTGAACGCAACGTCACAAATATATGACAAAATATACGTCGCACCATATTATGAAATAAACGATTTAATCATTCCTTTGGTGTGTTTTCACTACCTTGTGTAATTTGACAGAAATAGTGGCCTGGCGTCAGGGGTACGGCGATACGTTTATACTCTGGCGTTTAAAAGGTTAAAAAGTGTCCATTGAAAGGGAGCAAATTAAGGTGGCGCTATAGTAGCAAGTGGAAGAATTAAAAAAAAAAATATTTATTTCAGGAGTTTCATAGGTTATTATTTACTAAATTACAGTTGACTACGTAAATAATTGAGATTTTAAATACTGCATATTTCTTAACTACAGAAGTCAAGAGAAATGTTAAATTTTTCAACTCGGCACACTTCACTCTGCTTATAACTGCTACATTCATATCATTTCCACTTGCAACACTAGCGCTAGTTCGGTGAGTGTTCGAACAATAATTTGCTATAAACAAGTGGACACTTTTTCGACTAATCCCCCTTTTATGACGGTCCTCCTTTCTTCTACCCTCCATAGTTTTAAAGTTTTAAACTAAAATTCGTGCAAAAAAACAGACTGATTCTCAAGAATCTTTTGTACAATTGATAATCAATAAATTGGTACATGTTTCATATTGGTAAGCCGCTTAGAAGCAGAAGCCAAACAGATAGCTTTAAATATGTTCTTGCCGACCCTTTTAATATAAAAATATTGGTTTCACGTTTAATTATTTTGCAAATATTGCTAATAATAGTAATTTTTTTTTCAGTATTTAAGTATTAAATTAATAGGTCACCTCCTGATAAGTAGCATTCAATAAATCTATGTTTTCAGATAAAAGAAACATGACTGTGATTTCTTCATGTCAACATTAAATTTTGGTCGAATTAATCGAGAATCTGTCATGACCAATCCATTGGAACGCATCGGTAATTTGACAGTTGTTTTACGTGGCTGACTGAGCTGTGACTGCATCCCCACTGCCACTTTTGTTTGTCTTCGATTTTATTACAGAATTTCGCTGTAACATTAATATTAATCTTTTATATCTTGTGATATATATTGATAATCTTCTTATTCTTAGTGAACCACCAAAATGGGGCTGTGCAAATGTCCGAAGAGACGGGTTACAAATCAGTTTTGTTTTGAACATAGAGTTAATGTTTGTGAATATTGTATGGTGACGAGTCACCCGAAGGTAATTGGGTGTTAGGAGTAGAAAAATATCTATTATATTAGTGATAGTATGTATTGCTATAATTAATGGTGTACGATTTTGTGTTCCAGTGCATAATACAGTCATACTTGCAGTGGTTGCAAGACAGCGATTACAATCCCATATGTGAAATTTGCACTAAAAGTTTAAGTGAGGGCGAATGTATCCGTCTTACCTGTTATCGTAAGTATCCGCAGTTATTGATAAATACAAACCACCATAATTCGTAAACCATGTTCTTATGTTTTATTGATAAGATAATATATATTTATTGATAACAAACAGGCACTGCAGTTCTACAATATTAATAATAAAATAATATATTGCTTATTGCACTTAAGTTGGCCGCATGTAATTCTGGTATCACTGCTAAAACGCAGATCAAATATTATTGAGTTACATAAAACATAATATTTATTATGAGTTTTTTTTTTTCAGATGTATTCCACTGGGCATGTGCCGAAGCACAGTACAGGTCTCTGCCTCGCACAACAGCACCAGCAGGCTATCAGTGCCCATCCTGTGCCACACCTGTGTTCCCCCCTCCCAACCTAGTCTCCCCTGTTGCTGATGAGCTCCGAGAAAAGCTGGCAGGTGTCAACTGGGCCAGAGCTGGCTTAGGTCTACCACTGGTTAGTTTGAAGCCTTAAAATATTACTTTATTAAATATATCCATCCATGATTAAAATGGACCTCAAATCAGCACCACAGGGTCCAAAATGTACTCCAAATTTAATAATTACTGTACAGAAATATTAACATGCCTTACTTGGCCTAAAATTTTATTTTATGAGACAACCTGTAAGGCTAATCAAAGTGTAAGGTTTTATATTGCATGTAAAAGATTCAGTTAGCTAAGTGAGCTTATTTCACAATATTTCATTTTGGTCCTTGAAACAACTTGAAATTAGATTTTCTTCTGTAACTGTAACTTGTTGCTGGAGAACTTCATTTATTGGCAACAACACATGGGTATTTATGAAATAAATGTGCTTTGGCACCCAAGAACAATACTTTTCCTCTTTTACATAATTTTTTTACCTGACAAGGTATTAAGAAGAGTAAATTTATTACATACATACATACATTCAGGCCTTTTTCCCATAGGGGTAGGCAGAAACTACAGAACGCCATCTGCTGCAATTCTTGCATACTTCTTGCTTCGTCCTCATTCATACATCTGTTCATACACATGTGCCGGTTGTGGGTACTATGCACCTGATCTTTCTGAAGGATCTCACCAAATTTATTACTAAAAAATAAATAAATTTTAATCTGACACTAGGTCAAGCCTGACTCATGGGATTAAATCAGTTTTTGGTCTAAATCTATTTATTTATTAACCAGTTTTCACTTATAGCATGGCTAAACATTGTGCTATACAAATCCACTATAACTTAGCATGGAAGACAAAGTACTACATGATACTACTATGATATTTGATCTGCAGCAGTGTCGTAACATCCAGACAAACCTAATAAGGTTTTTATGATGTGTCTTTTATTAATTTATGTTTTTTTTATATTAAATAAATGAAAAACAAAAGTTGTCTACTTCATCAGCCCATACTCATGGACTCGGTACTGCATTCATACTATAAAAAAATATAAGTACTTACATAAGTAATTTTTGCATAGCTCTCAGAAGACCAAGACATGAAAGGCGCCGCAGGACGCCGGAGCCAGTCTCCCATCGACAACCTTTCATCCTACTACACAAGCACCGTCGACAGTCAGCGAGGTACACCAGTCGGCGCGAGTGATGATGAGTCGACCAGCCGCTCTGCCAATGGCATGCCACATTCCATCGTCCAGATACCTGACGACTCAGTCAATATGTATGACAGCACCTCTATTAAGAGAAATGATAGTTTACAAGGTAGGAAGGATTTTAATAAATAAACTAACAAATCAGAGCCAAATATTTATATTTTATATCAATAGGATTAAAAGCTGATGAAATAGTTGTCTACTGATATATTCTTTGCATCACCACTTTTAAAAATTAATAACCTTTTTTTGTAAAACATAACTGTTTAATAACTGCTCTTTGAAAAAACTTATTGAAGCATAAGGATTCCCTGGATCATTTACGTCCCTTCTGGATTTACTTACTATTCGGCGGCGTATTAACTTGAAACATGTATCAGATTTTAAGTTGAACCTCCATCAAAACAAATGTGAAAACCTCATTCAATTTCGTTTAGTAGTTTTTGCGTGATGCCTGTAACATACAGACAATAAATCGAAAAAATATTAATTGGCTTCTGTTGCTCTAATAAAGTCCCTCATATTAGTTTTTCTTTAAAAACTATAATGTGCACACATCATTCTGTTACAATTATATACTTTTTATAGATATAGAATAGATGCAAGGATAAGTACTGATTTTATTCCATATTCTTTACAGGTGGTCAGGCTCCCAGAAAAAGCATAAAATCAAACGAACCACCAAAACTGACGACAAACTATGATCATGATGAAAATAAGTACAAACAGAAGTCTACTTTTGCTTGGATCAGCAGATGGTGGAAGTAAGTGAAATTGTTTCCATATAAATCACACACACATTACATAAAAGTGTAAATAAGGGATCATATGTAGAACTAGGCCTTCAGTTGCAATATAAAATCAATAACAGCCTTTAGAATATCATAGTTTAGCTAAGTGCTAATAGATATTCCGAACTTGTGTCCTAAAGAAAGTTTCTTTTCACTAGGAACACACTCCCATCTTCTCGAGTGCGAAGAGCCGGAGGTATCTACAGGCGTTATTGGATCATGCTATTTATTGTGATAGCGGTGGTAGTGGTCTTAATGCTACTCAGCCACAGAGATGTTGATGAAGAAAATCCCTTTGGTTTCATACAAGATGATGACAAGAGGATACTACAGAAAAACTAAAATTCATATTTATTCATAAAATCAAGCAATCTAAAAGTGATAATTATATAAACCCAATTAGCTGTATTATATTAATTTTATTTCTTTTAAATGATGTCTTTAAATTAATTTAAATTTTTAACATTACAAATAAGATGTTAAATAAAGTTCAAAAAGTCAGGCTTCATAGTTTTATTATATCAGTGGATAACAAATGTGTAAATACAGTAAATGCGTAAAAAAGCTGTTTGTGTAAATATACTTAAAGCTTACATAACTTTCGTACAAGTTTTAACTTCTCTGCCCAAAAACATCAAAGAGAAAATATCATTATAGAAGTCTGGGTAGTACTCGCAAGCACGTCGGCAGTCTGGCATCCAGTTCATTTCTAACAAAACAGGTTGAATGACCTGTTCATTTTTCACCTTTCGCCAACTTAGCATTATATCTGCTGCATATAAGGCCCTTGATTGTGGGCTCTTCCCTATTCCATGTGGAGGTCCCTTGGAAGTAGCAGCAGTGAACAACTCTGCCAGCATTTCAAATATTGATTTCTCCACTGTTGCCCAGTCATAGTTGGCAAACTGCCTAGACCAAGCCTCTTTGAATTCTGCACATAACATCTTGAAAAGTGGTGCACTTTCACTGTAATTCATAACAGTAAAATGTTTTTCATATTCTTCAAAATTATCCAGTGAGAATGGCTGATTAGCAAACCTAAGGAAAAAGTTATTATAAACATGAACTTCTGTTGGGCTGACAGAACTTAAAATGATAACATAGCGAATATCAAACTTCACAAGTCCCACATCAGGCCTTTCAAATAGAACTGGGTTATCAATATATTTCTGAGCTATTTTAGGTCCAGTCAGTGGCAGGCGGCATAGAAAATCTAAGTTATCACTTATGTAGGTGTCCAATCCTCTTGCAAGGTTGTATGGCTTGCAGATCCAATGATTATCTAATCCAGCCTTTTTCCTCTGCATGTAATATGCAACAAACTTTGGCAGCTCTGTTTTCATATTATAAGTAGTAGGAAGCCAAACTGGACTTGAATCCAGATAATTATTGTCTGTAAAGTATTTTTCTGAAGCCCTTCTGGCAATCACAGCCAACAGATCCTTGATTGTCATAACATATTCGAATGGAAATTGATTGACAAACTTATTAGGAGAATTAACACTCAAATCTTGGAATTCCTTGAAATGATTTATGTACCATAATACATCAGCATCATTTTCATTGTCAACTATTTCAAACTCTGGTGCTGTTAAATATTCATTTATATATCTATACTCTGAAAATACCTTCAGTCTAGTAGAACTTTCTTCTCTAGGTTTTAACAAATCTAGCTCTGGCAGTGTTTCTACCATATGACCCTCCAGAAAATATTTAGAGCTTGGCTCCTCTTGGGTGAAATCTTCTCCAAAATGCTCATAATGCTTCCATGGAATAAGCATTGCTTCTCTCTGCATAGGGTCAGTGTATTGTCCCTCCACAAAATTTCTAGTGACCATGTCACCTTCTTCAACATTTTTAATTGGAAACAGTAAAGTATATGTTAACTGCTCAGGCACATATATAAAAGGCACTGCTCGGAAATTAGGTGTATCTGAATGTGTAATTCCAGAACCCAGTTCATCTAAAACATACCAAACTGGAACTCTATCTTCAACTGAAAATTCATCACCACCAATTGCATAAGTGTGTGCATACTTCCACACTGCTTCTGACACTTGATCAATTTGATCTTCTGTCGTTTTTGCAGATATTTGCATTAAATTACACATTCTTTCTAGAAGGCTGGGAACATTTCTTAAATTCATCTTAATACTGTTTGCTTTGAAAGTCCATGCATGATCAATTAAATAAATATGACTAGCATTTAAGCACTCAATGTCCTGAATTGCAATAACACTCCATAAGGGGTCGTAGGGCGTTTTTTCCAAGTCTTCATAATCAATTTGGACCAGTTGAAATGTTAAGCCAGCATCAAATATCTGATCAGTGATTTTCTTACATACCGATGGCCAAAAATGTTCAGGTACACCAGATAATACTAATTGCGGTTTATGTAGCGCCAAGAAATTTTTGTAAGTCGATATCCCGTCCATATTTAGTACGTTTTACTCGCAAATAAGCGAAAAAGGAAGTGAGAATAAATTCCAGAAACTGACTGAAGCAAACTGAAGTATCGATCAGCCGGAAAATAATAATTTAATTTGACAATGTCTATGTCACTGTCAGGCACAGAGTATTTTAATACCTAGTGATGTTCAGGCATCTCAGAACAATAACTAATCAAGCATCACTTTAGAACATCAATTTAATGCAGAGATTGTAATGCATTGAGATAAAAATAAGAACACAAGGAAAAACCAACCAAACAACTCATTTCACTCACCTGTCAAGGGCTGAGTTCAAATTATGTGTCACCTTAAGTGTTGCAATAATCGACTAGAATGCAGCACGTATACCAGATTTTGATGCAGATGCACCCCCACCCCTCCCAAACTAAAAAAAACCTAGCTATGCCCTTGGCCATAAAAACTGATTTTAGCTCTACGTACACCCATCTATATGTGTGTATCAGAATGGCGGGTGTATGACTACCGATGGCGATGCGATATGCGTGTGAGGAATGTACGAGCAATGTACCGAATGTACGTTCAATTTGAAGCAATGTACTATACTCAAACCAAAGTTATTAGAAAAAGTAAATACACCCGCCAACCTGATATCAGAATGGCGGGTGTATTCTAAATCTGAACAAATTGCCAACAATTTGAGTGTAAAGTGCCTACCGTAGCAATGTACGAGCAATGTACGTTATCATATTAAAAGCATACGATTCTGCTATTAACGGTTAAAAAGTAATTTAAAAAATAAAAATTATTCACATTAAGAGCCTGTCCAATTTTATTAGCAACAAATTTTTGCCCGGCTTACGTTGCTATGTCTAAATTAAAAGGACTTTTGTGTGAAATGACATTTCGTTTTGTGACTTTAAGCACAATATAAGAATCTAACAGTAGTGTAACTTCATACAAACGGTCGGAAGACGAGTCATACCTACGCGCCTTAGTAGTCAGGGTACACGGTGGTACCCAAACAGTCGCGAACGCGCCGCAGTGATGAACGAATGTGTGATGGTTTTGTAAGCAGTGAGCGTGCGATTTGAAAATTATTTATTGAAATAAGTACAAGTACCTACTTACGTAATATGTAAAACGGCAATAATATACTATATTGTGCTGTTTTTGGTTGCTTGAATTTCCGATATATACGAGAGAGAGATAAGATTTTTAAATTATCTGGAAACTTTCTCCTGGAAAATATTTTTATTCTCTATACCTGCTATTACGTAATTTGTTTCATTTTAATAGGTAAGTATTTAGCTTTTTCGTTAGATTAAAAAACTTGGATTAATAAATTAATAAGTGGATGTTGGGAAAAAGCGACACATGAGTGACCTACCTACGCTCACAATAATAAAAACTAGAGATGCTTCCTAGGCTAGGCTATCTACTTATGTACTTACATTAGGTATGTATATTATTGAATTAGACGAAATGTCAAAACGAAATTATGAAATGAGTATGAGAGTTATAAATGATAGGTAAGATTTATATTATAATTTACCTAGGTATTAAGATTTACATCATAGTTTAAGTAAATCTTACTGTAAATCTTATTAGTAAATGGTAGCGCATATACGCGATGGTAGTTATTAAGTATCGTCACAATATAAGATTGTAGGTATGGCAAATAGATATTGCTTGAATTCTTCAATAACGCACCCAGAAATAACATTTTTATACTACCTCGCAACTCCGAAAGTGAAGACTATAAAATATTTTTTATATACCTTTATAAAGTTTTAACAAATTACGTACCTAATTTGTTTTTGTGTTTATAGGTGGTGTTTCGCTTTTTCTTCCGAGTAAAATACCTAGATTATTTAAACTAGTGTAGGCGGCAGTCCTATAGCGTGTTTACTTTCCGCGCGGCTTTAGGTAATAACTTCAAGGCCATGGCCGGAGTGCGAATACTGTATAGATTATTATACTGTGCTTTTAGTGAAGTAGATAAAATTGGAATAACTTTAATATATCGATTATGTAAAACCTAAATTGACAAAATTAAATATTGATATAATTTTAAAACAATAGGTAACAGATTGGTTAATAATTATAACATATACATTAATTATTATATTATTAGAAATTATGACAGGGCGTGGTTTTAAAAAAAGATTTGTATGCCCCTAGGCCAAAGTAACAATTTACACAGTCAGAATTACATCAGGGCAAACAAACAATAATTACACGTAATGATCGGACAGAGATTCGACGTCACTATCACAATTACTAGTGGACAATACACGTCCGGCGCCTCCGAGCTCCCGAGCAGAAGACGTGTGCGAGTTGACGTATAAGAATCTCTGAAGCTGCGGCATCTATGTTGGCAGAAGATAATAACATGCTACCGTGTCGTCGTCATAATTGCGATGGAATTAGAACATATTTTTTGATTATTTAAGCAATAGAACAAAAATAAATCAGAAAAATATGATTATGCATTGCTTTGTTATGGAAAAAAATATTTTTATTAATCCAGGTTATCAGCTGAATGATGAAACATAATCGATATATTAAAATTAAAAAACTACTTCACTAAAGTCACAAAACGAAATGTCATTTCACACAAAAAATAAAATTGGACAGGCTCTTAATATGAATAATTTTTATTTTTTAAATTACTTTTTAACCGTTAATAGCAGAATCGTATACTTTTAATATGATAACGTACATTGCTCGTACATTGGTACGGTAGGCACTTTACACTCAAATTGTTGGCAATTTGTTCAGATTTAGAATACACCCGCCATTCTGATATCAGGTTGGCGGGTGTATTTACTTTTTCTAATAACTTTGGTTTGAGAATAGTACATTGCTTCAAATTGAACGTACATTCGGTACATTGCTCGTACATTCCTCACACGCATATCGCATCGCCATCGGTAGTCATACACCCGCCATTATGATACACACATCTATATAGTTGACTATCGGACGTTGGAAAAACCGAAACATACACTATAATGCAGCAGCATTCCTACATTGTTGGAATTAAATATCAATTTATTCGATGAGAACTATGATCAACTGAAAAATTTAAGCTGAGGTAGGATTCAAACTTGCGTCAAGTTACGTCCTCCGGTTGTTAAACCCGTGGACGCTTGGTCGAATCTTGTCTGCGGCCGTTTCTCAAAATGGAACATTCGCAGATATTTTCATTAGATTTTATCCCAATTCCCTACTTTTGTTGAAAATGAAAAACTTAGTTTCACATGTCAATGTATTTATATCGCATGGATTTATGCTAATTACCTTTTTAGGGGAACATTGATGTTTCTTAAATTCTAATAAGTTATTTGATATTAATTATAGATCACATATATAATATATATTATGATAATAAACTATACAAAGCAAAACCAATGGCCATACTCATAAGCAAAACACAAGATGCGTTATAACTTGTGTTATTTGCCGGATTCAACATTCAAAATGATACATTGTGTTGCTGCAGGACTCAAAACCATGCCTCATACTCAATCTTATCACATATTCCCGAGAATATACGAGGAATCCCAGCAAACCTTCTTGAATTTTACAATAGTTGAATAACATGGCATCATCTGTGGTTTGCACAAACATTTAAAGGGTAAACATACACCAATAAATGTTGAATTTCTTAACATTAACAGTACATAACAATAATAGTATAAGATGCAGTCGTTGGATTGTCCACTTATAGTAGAACCACTACAATATCATAGAACACAATTTATGTAACTATCTATTCAGTTCAATTTGAATCCGAGTCCATGTGATCTCTGTAGTTGCGCCTTGCTTTTTTCACCCGTTGTCGGAATTTGAATGCTTGATAATCTGGGTCATCTGACACGTCATCCGCGAGAGGTTGTGAATTCCGCGTACTGCTGCCGACAACTGTCCCTACCCCGCTATCAGGAGTACCCATTGCGTCGGGAACAGGCCACATACTGCTTTCAGTACTGGAACTACTTTCTAACTCGCTCTCGTTTGTTTCATTCATGAGTCGCTCGACAGTCCTGTTGTATCCCAGCTTGGGAGTACTTTGGTCTGCAACAGATGTGCTTGCTCGGTCTGCTGGCTCTTTGGGAGGTGGAGATTCGCTGGAGTCTGAGCGATGTAGACTGAGCCGACCGTTCCGCCTCACTCTTCGCAAGTTCATTCGTCTGTTTTCTGGCGGCGGTGGTGACGAGTTATTGCTCTCAGACTCTGGTGGTTCGACACGCAAGGAGTCTCCGAGCGAATCCCGCGATCCATTGATTGGCGTCGGTATGATGCTGACGAGGTTTGGAGAAACGTTCTGGTTGCCATTCTGATTTCGTGGTGATATTGGCCGACTGCCCACTGACTGATCGTCGTCTGAATCTACCTCCGCTATTCGAAATAGTGCTGAAGTATTTTGGCCCCTGTAACCTGAACAAAACAATTAGATTAGAATTCTCAAAATAGAAAAAAACTACATCTTAATGAGATAAAATACATATAATATCAAAATGACAGTTGCTGTGTACAATGTTCAATCTAAAACAAACCTTATGTCATTGAGATAATATGCTATAATAATTTCCGTAGCTGTTTCAGATTATTTATTAACAGTTTTTTATTATGTACTTCAACGTAATAATATAGAAAAGCAATAATTATTATAGGTACCTGTGCTTGTGCTTGGTTGAGCTAAATTGTCATCAAAATTATCGAAGTTAGAAAAATTATTATTATCACTACTGTCTTGCGCGATGGCTGCTCCTGAAAATAAATTAAATAATAAGATTTTATCATGAGGATCTGCTATCTTATCAATAAAAGTTTAAGAAACAGGATGCTCACCATTACTTCTTAAATTAATTGTTTTCCTATAACTAGTGACTTTACTTTTCCGTTTAGCGGTTCTTGTGAGGTTCATACGCCGTCGCAGCTGTAGAATCATCTGAAACAAAGCATAATTATTGCTATAATTATTTTAATATTCAACGTTATAAACTAGCACTATGATAATTCATTTTGTAGTAGCATGAAAGGGTCCGCGACCGGGGAAGTACTACCCTCCTACAGAATATGTCAACGTGAGTGTGAGCTCCGGAGGCCTAATTCCTCCCTCTGTCCCGTTCCTTCTCCTTTTCTCCCTCCCCTCCCTTATTTTTAAACAGGCTTGGCAACGCATCTGCAACTGCTTTGGTTTTGCTGATGTCCATAATTACTACTTAGCATCAGGTAGCTCGCCTGCTTGTTTGCAGTTATACCATAAAAAAAGATTAGCTAGTTTTTTTACTAGTCGCAAATTCAACCTATGATGTTTGCTATATTGAGTACTCAGTAGCAGCCAAGCCAATAAAGATCGATATTGGTCTAGCA
>OY292532.1:4256531-4289935 GCA_958496365.1 Subacronicta megacephala
GCCCGCACTTGCCGCTCGACTTGCTCAGCGACGACCGCGATTGCTTGCTCCGCCTGAAATACCACAAATATAATTTCATTCGATCCAAACACTGTACAGTGCGATTCAAATGAGAATAGGAACAACTTTGCGCCATATTGTGACGTCATAGCTGTCAATTCTAACAAGTTAGGTAGGGTAGGCAAAACAAGTTATTTTATAAATAAAATTCATTTGCAAAAGTTGAGTGCAAAAAGCCAGAAATGAAAATAAAAATGGTTTTGGTATGGTTTAAGAAACCAAAATATGACTTTAACTAATTAAATAATATATTGGGACAATTTACTACTAATTTAAACCTTTTTATTTAAATTTGATGTAAGACTTATGGATATGCAAATAAGTTTTTTGCAAACCATACTTTTCAAGTGACATGTGACAGATAGAGGTTATTGACATTCCTATTTTTATTTGGATCGCATAGTACGTCTCATTGGTGAACTTAAAGAACTAACCTGTCGAACAACGAATAAATATACTGTAAGCCTTTCGCAAACACCGGGACATTACGTTAGAATTTCCACTGTTTCCGCCATAGAGGAAGTCTCCCAGAATCTGCCAAATTTCCAGCTTTACCGTGCCAAGGATTTTCATCTAAAAATATCGTCCAAAAATTTTCTCCGTCACACTAAGTCACGTAAAATGATATCTTCTAAAAAAACAATAAGGATAATAAATAAAATAAACTTATAAGAGCAACCAAAGGTTAAGTGAAGTTATTACCTAAGGGATCCTCGTTTCTGTGATCGTAAATTCTTTGAATAGCGTTGCGCCACGAGGCGAGCGAGTCTGTTGGGACATCGCTGACTGCGATTCCCATTTGGATTGGCTGCAAGTAAATAAAATTACAGTATAATTTAATTAATTTTATAGACATTTTAGCTAATACTTTGAAAACATGTTCATGAAAATCATAGCAGAAACTTACCTCTTTTTGGTGGCAGAGGTAAGAAGTCAACAACAATCTGATCAGTGTCTGATGACTCAGAATCATTGTCGTGAACAGAGCCACCGGAGCTGGAGCCATCGAGTGAGTCGGTCTCCTCGGCGAGGCACTCCAGCTCACGTTGTACTAGAGAGTCAAAGAACGCCATCATTCGAGGGTCCTCGCTGGTTGATTGATCCGCGTAGTTATGTGATATATACTGAAAATAAAGTTTTTCGAATGAGTGCTACATTGTGATATTTTCTATAATTGATATTTTTATATAATTTATTAAAAAAGTAGTAAATACGAGCATCATTATTATACATTAAACGATAAACGATATTCATTTCTCTAAACAGATCTTTTAAAGGCATTTTTACAAGTCGATGTTTTACTGACTGAGAAGAAATGTCGAAACAAACTCAAAGAATAATGGTCTCTTTTAAAGTCTAGACAAAAGTTATATTATTAGATAAGCGAGTTTAACAATTTAGCCATGACGGCACGCATACATCAGTCATCGTGTAGCTCAACCATTGTTTAGGAAGCTCAATTCGAGCTTCATTGTAGAAGAAGACACATAATAATGTGTATTTACATCACGTAAATCTAAGTTATGTCCTTTTAAGCAACAAAATGCCTCATTTGCTTAAAAGGACGTTTCAATAAGTAACTACGAAGTACAAAGCTGTTTTTGCTAGCATTTGTATTTGTATTTGCTATGAGTGTTGGATAAGGAAGACCAATAATGACCACTGGTATTGATTATAATGAAAACACTTTTAAGTGTTAACATTATAGCTTGGGTGGTTCGGATTCGCTAGGATAGACTATGTAGTATTCATCGGCATCCAATTATTGTCCCACTGCTGGGAACGGATCTCCTCTCAGAGTGAAAGGGGTTAGGGTATTTTTTTTTGTCGGGGCTGGAAATGCTTTTTTTAAAAAGCATTTCCCAAAAGCCCATATCACGACTATATATATATATATATATCACTTTATGCACTACCCACCGCCCCGGGGAGAGCGATGGGGTGTGTCGGACTCCGCTCTGAAAAGAGCGATCTACCGACTAAAACCAACCTCGGCGTTTCGCGTCACCACTTTAGTGCCGGGAATACGGAAGCGTTGTGACAATTGACATTCGTCCGCAGACCCGGTAGTGGCGGGCCGCCTATGCGGCCCCCTACGCTACGCGTTAAGGGGAGAGAGACGTAGTCGTTTTCCCTCCCCTTCTTCCACCGATCCGCTGAGCGGGGCGCGGAAAACTGCAAACCGCGTTGCTCGGGCCTTGTGAGTGGGCGGTCGGACTTCCCCAAGTCCACCGCCCGTGGAAGGGGTTAGGGTATAGTCCAACAGCGCTAGCCTACTGGAGGTTGACAGACTTCACACGCCGAAGAGAAAATCGCAAAGCTTATTTCACCGTTAAAGCGAGTGATAATTCATTATTAATACGCACATGATTATGAATTGTAAAAACAACAAATGATATAAAATCTATTAAAGTTTTTGGCCGGTTCCGGTGGAGTTGGAATGGACTCTTTCGAGAAAGATTGGGTCGCTAATACGTCAGATAATTCGGAATTGGAAAGACGGGAGACCTTTGCCAATTGGGACGACATGGGCTAAAATAATAATAATAATAAAAAATATTTTCCAAATGCAGGTTTCGTAAGTTAGGAGAGGTTTTCACAAACCTGTCCACTGTGATGTACAAGTGACACGTAGTCTTCATGGCTGTATATCTCTCGTGGATTGTCCGACCCCTGCGCCTCCTCCAGCAATGTACCGCGCATGTGAGGATACTCTACCGCAGACCACACCTAGAATTTTACGAATAATGTTATACATATTTATATTTCAGTGGACAATACTAGGCAATGTTTTCAAGTTTTTTTTTTCTATTTCTACCACAATTGTTAGTGACGTTTAATATATTCAAAATAATGGGTGTGAAAAGTATTAATTCGCACTATGAGAGAA
Source organism: Subacronicta megacephala (assembly GCA_958496365.1). Classification (NCBI taxonomy): domain Eukaryota; kingdom Metazoa; phylum Arthropoda; class Insecta; order Lepidoptera; family Noctuidae; genus Subacronicta; species Subacronicta megacephala. Next base: position 4,259,482 of record OY292532.1, read on the forward strand.
AGAAACAATTTAAATCGGCGTTTAAAGTTTTTGGTGGGGGGATTGAGAAGAGGATGCTCTGTCTGATCTGTCTCTTTCCTGCAAAACGAGTGTTTGGATTGCGTACGTAGTCACGTCACGTTTCTATAATGCGCTGTCTATCTAGCATAAAATTTAAATGCTCATAACTTTCCTATCCTTATATTGCACCCGATTATATCTATGTTTTGTTCGTCGGCTCTACTTTTGGGCAATTTTTGCATAAGGCCGTAAAAATAATCACTCACAAATAACACATTAGATACCTCTGACAATACGAACCTTTATAATTTTCTCAACTCCTGAAGAAGCAATGAGGCAATAGTGGGGGTTATACCGGACTTGATTCACGATAGATCTGTGACCATACAACACTATGTGTGGTGGCTCTACCACCATATCTGAAAGTATGTATAAGGTTGGTCAGTGTTTTTCTTTTAACCCTTCAAGCCCTATTTTAAAGACACAATGCAGCGTCTACAGTTTTGGCCTCGTGACCGATAGCCGTGGAGTTGCGGAAAATAGCCCGCTTCACCAAACTAAATCAATTTCTGCTTTATATTAAACCAGGACTTACCATATCCCGGGCCAACGTCTTGCGGAATTTTCCACATATACAGATTGAAGTCATCAGACCCCGACAGCACAAACTGATCTCCCTCTCCAGCGAATGTACAGCTCTTCATTGTACAGGAGTTATAGTAATCTTGATGATAAAACTCTGCCACTGGGTCCGGCGAGTGAACGGAGTATAGGACAGGGGCGAGGCGACGTCGGAGAGCCAAGATGTGGGTACCAGCCGAGTTGAAGCGAACACTCATGCAGTTCTGGCAGGTACCATTGTTACCTGCATAGCGGAGTACCGGGCTGTGTGCCAAAATATATCAGGTTATCATTCTGGAGCTTTTAAACATATTTCTTTAATTGAGTAAATAAGTAATGATAGATTACTTACTGTTTGGGAGATCGTAAGTCCCACAGCGCGACTCCATCGCGTGCATTGGCGGACGTGAGCATGCCAACTTGCGTCGGGTGGAACATTACGCCGTGGAACGCTTTACGACTCCGAGATATTACCAGCGATTCTGTGTGTAAAGCAAATAGGCATTCAAAACTTCAACTACAATAAGGGAGTGACCACGCTTATCCAAGCGGAATCGGCTTCAGCCGAACTTAATATTCATATAATAAAAGCAAAAAAGCCTCGTTCGCAAAGAATTTGCATCAAACTGATTTCCTATCGAATTGTTACGGGCGGCACCGACGAATGATGAACGCACGCGTTATCATTCCAATGGCTCTCGAACTCTCAATTACGGTGGCTCGGTGACGACCGCATGCAGATGTGTATTCAAATAGTTTCGGGTGCATTAATACGCCTTTTAGTTGCTGGTGAACTGCATGGATAGAGACAGTGGGCATTCGGCAGCAACGGTCGCCGTTCGACGGCGTCTAAGGGCGATCTACTTCATGCGACAAGTGTGATGGTAAGTGATCAGCCTGTTCAAAGGATGTACCAAAATTTCTAAGATCTTATATTTTGTCAGATAGCATGCGCAGTTTGCCATTGCAATCATAGGGTAACCCAATGGAGGTTGATTATAATTTTCTTACCATGTACAGACTGTCGAGTATCAAATAGCAGCAGCCGGCCATCATTGCCAGCAGTGGTGACCACGCGCTCATTGAATGGGTCAATGCTAAGACTGCACACTGCACGCTGATGCTGAAGTACTTCTAGAGGACACTTGCTCTCCAGGTCATGAACTATCACCTGTATTCATATTTATTTAAAAAAAATTGATGGTAATATCAAGCTGACCCAAAACATGCTTAGCTGGTTAATATTGTTTTTTTTATGGGATTAAACTCGGCAAACGAGCAGGCAAGCTACCTGATGGTATTTTGTTTTAAATTGTCGTAATTTATAGCAGTGCTGACATGGTCAAAATTATTGATTCTGAAGTTACATAAAAAGATAAAATGATAGAATTTTGATGTAAGTATAAATATTTTTTACAGTACATTATATATAATTCTTCCATATGTGTCACTGAACTCTCCTCCTGAATGACTAGACAGATACCTTGGAAGGTTTAGATTCAAATGCAGAGCAGGCATTCTGCTACTTTCAGTATAGAAACACTCATAGACTTACAATATCATCATTTCCTCCAGAATAAATCTTCTGGTTGTCATTGGTGATACCAAGACAGAAGACATTTGATTGGTGCAAGCCCTTCATAGGCTCTGGTTTACCCCGGTTCAGGATGGCCTGTCCAAACTGCCACAGCATCACCCTCCTGTCATCTCCACCTGATAATGTAAAATCTTTTACATGTATAAAAAACTGTTAAGTTATTGAACTTTTAGAGGGAACCTATGACCAGCAGTGGAACAGCAAATGTTCTGATGATTAATCGCTTGCATGACCTTTATTTATTTAAAGTATCACTGCTATTGTGATCATCAGCTATTCAAATTGCTTGCTAGCTAATCATCAGAACTTCACTACTATTACTATTATTTCTACTAGTAGAAACTCTATTAATAGTGATTTGAATAGCAATTAATGTTCATAGATGTTTTGAGAAGCTTTACTTGATATTAATCAAATAATGTGTTTTCAAATACACTAAAAACTTTGGTCAGAAAGTTGCCTTAACACTTTTATTAAATCTGTGTCTAATAGCAAAATTATTTTCAATATTATTCCTTGACACATGCAAAAATATGTGTTTAGAAACAATTAAATGGGTATGAAAGGAAAGTGAAGAAGCCAAAGAGATATGCAAGAGTTGTAGCAAGTGGCAGTCTATAGTTTCTCCCTACCCCTGTGGAAAAAAGGTGTGAGTGTACAGTTTGTTTGAAATAACTGTGCTAGTCTGAGGTTGCTAGCAAGTGATATAACAATTTAATTGTGCGGCAGTTTGGAATGGTTAACTTCAGGCTTAGTTATTTGGAACAAACTGTATATATGTATGTTAAATAGGCATCTTTAAAAGTATAAACATAAAATATATTCACAGAACACTTGAAGGCTGGTACATATTCATAGGTCATTTCAAATAATCAGTACGTATGTATAGCAACTAAGACTAAGAATTATTTTTACTAAGGAAGGAACTATGTGGTTAGACATACAATAAAATAATGTGATTATTTATGATCGGCTAAACCACAACCTACTTGTTTATCATTCATAGTTCATGCAAACAGCTACATAAATAAATGTCAAGCAATATAAGTATATCATTTTGTTATTTTACTCTCAAGGTCGAAAAATATAAAAATAATTGAGTTAAAAACTTATCAAGTAGGCCACTGATATGGTATATGTCTATAGTATGAAAATTACATACCTGATACAAGTAATTCGCCATTGCTGGAAAACTCTATAGCATTTACACATCCAAAATGGCACACTAATTCCCGTCGGTACAAATTTTTCGCTGCATTTAAACGTTTATTAAAAAATTGCGATTTCAAATCTTGTAAGAGTCCATATTCTCTCCTATTTAGATAAGTGATAGGATTAGCAACATTCGCCATGTTTAGAACAAAACCACCATTTTCTCACGAATGAAACAAAACTTCTCTTGCGAGTCGATCAGCTGTATTTTATTTTTAAAAACAGTTCTACGTTCCGTTGTACACACACACGTCAGTACATTATATACAAAACTTTTCTTGGGACTAGAAAGGTGTAAAATGTAATATGTGTCAAGTTAAGATACGGTCAGAATAAAAATAATACTTTAATCATTGATAAACTTTTATTAAAAACTTTTTGTTTCATTAATATAATCCGATTTCAATCGGATTTAACAGGGCCTGATTTTTGAAACTAGGTTACGGACTTAGGGATAATAATTTAAGGAATATATAGGAAACGGAATGTAGGTAAATTAAATTCTTGCGGTTTCTGTTTCGTCTTGGGCGCTGTTTTAAGGGGTTTCTGCAAATTTTAATACTATAGAATATTCTAGTTTCAAGGTGACATCAACTGTAACTTAATCACAACTAATTAGGTAGACACGGCTACACATCAAGCTATACAAATCCTTGCTGGCCTCGCATTGTGCAGAAAGCGCTTACAATGTGAGGTCAGTCGATACTTGATTTGTGTAGCTTCAAGCTTGATGTGTAGCGGTAAAAAGAGAATAGGTGCGTTCTAAAATGTTTGTAATTAAAGTCTAAATTAATTACAAACCATTGTCGAAATCGGTTCAACTTGCCATTTATAGAAATTTAATTACGAGAAATATTTTCATTGTTGGCACAACATAGGGTTCTTTTGTCATTGTCAAGTGGCTTGTCATTGTCAATGTCACTCGCTTGTCACATGCCGTTAGTGTCGCATGTGAAGAATTGTTTCTTTTAGAAAACACGTGAAATAAATATTTTTATGATAACAAATTCATTCAATTTAGTGCAAGCAGAATTAAGACATTTAAAAAAATATGGTAGTTGCCGAAATAATGAATAAACCGGTGCTAAAAGTATCAAGTAAGCTATCTCTATCCATATAATTGTATAAAACCAAAACACTCAAAAACATTTTGATGAAATTAATTTTATTGTGCCAGTTTGAGTGGGTCCCTGGATAATTTAGATTCACATTAATATCCCGTTGGTTACACTGCGACCGAGGTACGACAACGTCTATTGGGTGCAATAGTTTTGGATAAAGAACATCAACAAAACTTACTAAATATTTATTCTAACCTTCGTACCTACATAAACGCGCATAACATGACCAAGTATTTATTTTACAGTGGATTCAGAATCAGATTCCTCAAGCGCAGATGATTCTGAAGCATCAGAGAATGAAATTGAAGAAGTAAATGAAGATGCTGAGGATGGCATTGAGGCTGATGCCGAAAGTGATCCATCTGATGCTGAAAGTGATATGTCTGATGATGAGGAACCCAGTAAAACTGCCCTAGTAACAAATGAAGGTTGGGCAGACTCCGTAGCTAAAATTCTAGGATCAAGCAAACCCAAGAATAAGAAAACATTAGTGTTATCAAGAGCTAAGAAACATTCAGAAATAGTTAAAACTGTTAAAGAAAAGAAGCCGGCATTTGAAGTTATAGGTGACACAGAAGATGTAAAGCCAGTGGAAAAGAAAGAAGAAATACCACCATCAGAACCTCCTGCTAAGAAAGTGGTAAGTATTTCTTCCTTGCTTTAAATTTATCTTTATCATTGAGTAGCCAGATTCAAAAGAAAAATTATAACATAACATACCATCTCACCTGAATTTCCAGAAGGGTTAGGCAGAGGTGTACCTAATGTACACCCACAGTTCGCCAATATGTTAAGGTCCCATGTAATAGGCAGAAAGCCTATTGCCATTTAGCAGGTGCATATCCAAAATCTGAGCTGCTTCTGCAAATTTCAAATAATAACACTCTGTTTGACCTGGGAATCAAACCCAAGACCTTTAGTGTAGCAGTCATGCGTAGGACCTTAGGACCACTAGACTAATGAGGCAGTTTAGAAAATATATACTTTTTTAAATAATGTAAATTATTTCCAGTATTGTTATATTATTTTAATACTAATTTATATAAAAAAAAATTTTTTGCAGAGACATGATAAGCCATCAATAAGAGTAAAACCAAATGTATTAGAAAAGGATAGAGAAAGATTATTGGCTAAAATTGCTACAAAAGGTGTTGTACAGTTGTTTAACGCTGTTAGAAACCAACAGAAAACTCTAGAAAAAGAAATGGATAGGAATGATTTGTCAGAGGGTAAAAAAGAAAAAATATTAAAGAAATTTGATAAGAGAGCATTCTTAGACACACTTATGGGACAAAGTAAGTCAGTTAATGTTGATGAAGAAACTAAAGTTGCAAAGAATGAAGTGAAGGATGAGGACCAACCAAAATGGAGTGCACTCAGGTAATCCTATTATAATTCTTATTATACACAACACAATGCTGATAATATATATGAGTAGGAAAGCTCAGTAGTAATTACCAGAATATTTTTTTAGGAAGTTGTAGGTTTTACATACATACATACATATTGTCACGCCTGTCTCCCATGGGAGTAGGCAGAGACTATAGATTTCCCGTGCTACAATCCTGGCACACTACTTTCGCTTCCTCTACATTCATTAATCTCTTCATGCATGACCGTCGGTTTAGGGTGCTCGGAACCTGGCCTTTTTTAAGAACATCCGCAATTTGGTTGCGGTACGTTCGCTGCGTACATTCTCTCTACATGACCAAACCATCTTAACATACCTTTCTCAATCCTTGTTACTACATCTTCTTTCACTCCACAACGCTCCCTTATCACACTGTTTCTCACTCTATCTTTTAGCGTAACACCACACATACTTCTCAAAGCTCTCATCTCTACAGCATTTATTCTGCTTTCATGTTTCTTCTGCCATACCCAACTTTCACTACCATACATTAGTGTCGGCGCCAACACTCCCCCAATCACAGCCAGCCGTGCCTTTTCGGACACTTTCCGACTAGGTTTTATATATTATATTAGTTGTTGCCAGAGGTTTTAATCGCATCAAAAGGTATGTCGCCAACAGAGACACCTCCACCTCCAATTGTAGACCTAAACAATTCAGGGACCTACTTAGAAACACACAAAAAAAACATGCAAATCTGTCCAGCCATATAGTTCAGTAACATACACAGTTACACATGTATGGAAGAATTATATTTAGAGGATGGTATAATTATTGTTGGTGAAATGGTGGGCACTAGGGGCAACAGTGGATTGATATAGGCTGATGATGTTGATATTTTTCATCATCATCGTCATCAGCCTATATTAGTTGACTGCTAGACGTATGCCTCCACTAGCGTGTGCCATTTCACCCTAATCTCCGCTTTTCGCATCCAGCTTCTGCCAGCAACCTTTCGCAAATTATCACTCCACCTTGCCGGTGGGCGTCCTACACTACGTTTACCGAGTCGCGGTTTCTCGAGAACATGTTTACCCCAGTGGTTGTCGGTTCTTCTACAAATATTGTTAATAATCCAAAATTGGGCTGCAGGAGCAACGAGATTGGGGTGTCTCTATGTATAATAAACACCTGCTGGAATAATAACCACATTATTTTTATATTTCAGAGACGACTTCATGATGGGGGCCAAAATGAAAGATTGGGACAAAGAATCTGTAGACGAGTGAAACAAAATAGTTTTAAGTACTGTTTTAATAAACATTTTTAAATTTCAAATCAGAGTTTATAAAATTCATAACGTTATTCCAAAACAAAATCATAATTTACATAATATTATATATACAAATAGGGCTGCAGGTTTTACAGTCTAAAAATGCATGCATGCGCACTAAACATTTCAGTTATTAAATTTGCAGCCTTTTTATTGTAAACTCGGACTCAACTGCAGACTTACAGGTCAACTAATCACACAATATCATAGGTTCATTATATTGGTTGATAGTGATAAAACACTATCAACCAAAACATTGAACAAACAGGTGATACCAATAACTCATTATCTGTACATGACATAATTGTATTGCTAAGTAAACAATCTTGGGGATGTGGATGGGGTACCCCATTTAACCATACCCATAAAATATTATAGAATCTTTATCTTCTCACTATGTATTTAATATTTATTTAATAAACATCATATATGCATCATTACCCACTGAGTGCTGTGTAATCTGCTTGGGCAAGGTTGAATATATTTTCACTGGAAGGTTCCACACCATAGTCTCTATAGGTATATTAAGGGGTGCAGTCCAATCCATTTCTTCTGGATTCGGTAATAGCTTCTCATTTGTTGTCACAAATTCAAAATGGAGACGCCATGTTAAAGACACTGTAAATAAATAATTTTCAGTCGATTACATTTGAATTTGATTTGAACAGTTACACACTGGCCAGTAATCTGTTGCTACAACTATAGCCACTCAAATTTTCCAATCAATTGCTGTATCAGTGGTGAAATAGATAGCTATGGAACAAGGCATTGCATAGTCAGGTATTTTGTTAAAGATTGTCTCGGCTTGGGCACAAACCTTTTTTTTTCACATGGTACGTCTATGACACGTTCTAGATTCATGGCAGTAGAATTGTGACATCTACTAAGTACCAAAAGTTTTGCTTATTCAGTTGCTAATAAGTTACAGTTGATGTCGCGTACTGGGAACTTAAGTCGGATTACTAGTTTGTGCCAGTGTTATTGGATTTTGTACGAAATTCTCAACAGTAGCTCAGTTTCTATTTGTGCCTTCAGTAAAGGCAAACAGTCGATGCCATTAGTACACCTCTGCCTAACCCTTCGGGGAATAAAGACTTAATGGTATGTCTAAGATTGAAAAAAACTTGATCAGATTTATCATGGTCAAAACAGCTATGCTTTTTGTGCATCATAAAGCAAAGCATCATAAACAATTCCATTAAACATGTGTACCAACTAATTAAATATATTCCAAGTATTTACCATCATCAACTTCAAATGCTGGTGTGATATGCAAAGGTATGGGTAAAATCAGCTGTGATTGTGTCAGTCCTAATGTCACTTCATGGTATCTGGCAACCGTCATGGACCTGCTACTGGTCTCCTTGTTGATATTCTTAGAAGGTGACTTTGATTTTATTATTTCTTCTGGCTGCAGTGATACTGACACCTGAAATGTTATGCCTTGTTATTAAAATGTTCTGTAAGCCATTTGAAGAAAAGATTATGCAACATCTGTGTGAATCTGCACTCTTTTACTATGTCTTTATTGAGTACTAGCCGCTGCACATAGTTCCACTCATGTCCCAAAAGGATCTACTTGAACAAGAATTTAAATAAGACCTCCAACAGCTGATGGAAACCTCATCCAATTTTGTGCAGTTGTTTTTGCGTGATGCATGTAAAAACAAACAGACAGAAATTCTAAAAGTTGTACTGCTTCTGGTGCTCTAATAAAGACCCATATTAGTTTTTTTTTTCAATTTCTATAATGTATGGACATTGGCCTGTTACAATTTTATTATATGTATGGATTACCTGCATACAAGTAACAGTCCCCACAGAGAAGTCAAAGGTACCAACAATGTCTTCACCAAGTTTATATGCAGATTTGAAGAGGCAAAAACGGCCCACCTTGCCCCTTGTGTTTGTTATCATATATGAATTAGGACTTCTTCTAGCTGTTAGATTCTGAAATAGTATGGCAGGTCATTTATTTATGTCTTAATATTTATTTGTAGGCTATAGGCTCAGGTTTCGGTCATATTTTTATTATGTACTGTATCACATAAATACTAAAATAAACCCACAAGAATACATATGATATTAAAAAAAAAAAAAAATTGGAGCTCAAGGAGAAACAATCAGCCTTAAAAAGTGAATGCAGCAAGCAACATAATAAAATTTAAATGTCATTGGTCCAAATTACCTGTAATACTTGTAAAGCCATGGTCAAAGGTGTCTCAACTTTCCTCTCCTCTGAAAATGGATTTGTGGGCTGCAACTCCTCCGTCGTCTCATTACCGCATAGAGCCGCTAAATCCTGCATGTTCATGATGGGACTGATTGGCAACACTCTGAACGGTATTCTAACCATTTTTATGTGGGAGCCAACTTTCTGGGTAGCTATGGTTATTTTATAGGAGTATTTGACTGATGTCCCCCTGTATGATGGTGGAGCTTCTATTGGTAGTGATTCTCTGTACCAGACTGGAATTGAAATTAAGATTAGTTTGACAAATCTAACCCACAAGATAAACAAACAACTACTTAATTACTTATTATGTACATTTCAACCTATACAAACCAGTTTAAGCTGATCTTGCATTATTACAGGCTTTCCATACAATAAGAGACCAGCATAAACTGGATAAGTATAGCTCAACATGTAGCCATACTTACAAGTTTTTGTCTCCCCCAGTGGAATAGTCAAATCACAAAACAGTATTTTAGGTTTTGTATGAAATATGACATCTCCAATATCACAGGAGGTCACTTCCAGGGAGGTTGTCTTGCCGATGGTTGGGGTTTTGTCACCGGTATTCTTTGATGTGGAATAGAAACAGTGGATCTGTGCCGAGGCCCATGCTAAGTTTTCTAGAGCATCACTGAAAAAGGATAGATGTATTTATTTATTAAAGTTTTGGTCAGAGAGTAGCCTTACGGTTTGTTTTTTGTGACTAACCAGTAACTGGTCAGTAAAAAGCACACACAAAATACATTAGAAGTAATAAAATGTAAATATGTATAGATAGACTGCCTCATTAGTCTAGTGGTCCCAAGCAGTACTGCTACGCTAGAGGTCCTGGGTTCGATCCCCAGATCGAGCAGTGTTATTGGGTTTTTGTATGAAGTTCCCAGTAGCAGCTCGGAGCTGGATTTGTGCCTGGTTATAGGCAATAGACGCCCCTATTAAATGGGACCTAAACATACCGGCGAAATGTGGGTGTACATTAGTACACCTTTGCCTAACCCTTTGGAGAATACAGGCGTGAAGGTATGTTATGTATAGATAGAGTATTACTTACCAATGACTTTGGGAATTCCTATGCTCTGGTTGAGTGGTGTAGCAAAACGATATGCAACATTCTAACGCCTCGCCAGCTAAATAAACTGTGCCAGTTGTTAATTTTGCCGATAGTTCAATCATTACGAATTTATACAATAGTGTTATTCGCAAAGAAACTAAAACTAATCTGAAAACGATGATTTTATTTTTCACTGTAAGTATTCTAGTTTTAAATCACTTTTATTAAACATTAAAAAAACCATTACATGTTTCTCAATTTTATTCAAAATAATAGAATTACGCTCACTCCACAATATTTCGCAAACTTTTGATGATGATGAACTATATTATTATTTTAAACTACCTATTCACTATTGTATAATACAACAACAGTGTTTTTGTCTCGTTTTAACTTCAGTCACACCAATGACACTATTTCACTTTTCACATCCATAAAGAATTTCTTGATGTTTAAAATTATTTTAATTTAAAACTTGATCCGCATCAATGTCACACAGTCACTTTTAACCTGTCAAGCGGCATATTGTAGACACAATGCAAAATCTATTGTTATGTGCTCAAAAGAGGAACTGTACCGCTTGCCAGGCCCCTAGTGTGTCAATCGACCTCCTTGAGGTCGACGTCATAAAGTCTGCATGTGTCGACCGGCCTTCTAAAGGCCGCAAACTACCTGCTTTAATTTTTTATTTTTAGCATTTATAAACTTATATCCATCCCCCTTTTTGCTTGCTCACAGCATACGGAATAAAACAAGGATAGCATAAAGTCACAAGTTGCGTATCTGCACTTCACTAGTCTTTGTTCATTCAAGTTTGAAACAGAGTGTCGTTGTCACGGCTCAAACGTAAACAATGACGCAATTATTTTTGTTTCGGAATAGATTTTTTTCTGAAACGAATCAAAGATCCTTTTTGGTCATCATAAATGAATTATTAAAGAACAACTTTTAATTCATACAATTGGTATTTGATAATGATTCGTATCAGAAATACTAATTTCATCACACACCTATGGACATTTTGGCGCCATTTTCGTACATTTCCTCTTGTTATAAATAATAGAACATGAATTATAACAAACTGTCGCTATTAACAGTAATAAAATATATTACTAAATACATATTAAGCATTTAAATTGTTTAATAAAGTTAGGAATTTAAATAATATTGAAATGAAAAATACGTAACCCACGAACGGCCTTTAAAAGGTCGACCGACAGACTCGGATTTGCCATACATTTGACAGGTATTTTTTGTAGTGAAATTGCTGGTTTTGATTCTTGATTTCTGATATATTTTTATAAGGTAGCATGCCTTTATATAATGCATATCTAATGTAAATATCATCTAATTATAAAATAACAATTCATAGGCAACATAAATTCACTAGATTTCGTTCCGCGCTCAAAAGTTTGAGAGGCCCTTTTTTTCGCCTAAGTTCAAGGGCTCTGTTATCTTAATCGTTTCTCATAACGTAAACAGTTCCATCAGCTAAATCTTTGTTTATAATAAGTATGTGAACCAAACTATAGTTTACGTTAGTAACCCAAGCCACTCAGCTTGCAGTGACGTCAGAATGGAGCAATTAAGATACCCTTTTTTTTGTGCGCCGCGCGGGTCGCGTTTTTATAACACGATTTTGTAAAGCATGTTGGATGAAAAAACTGTATTAGCGGTTCTGTTTTTTTACTTGTATTACGTAAAGTAGTGTATCTTAATGTAAATCAAATACTTTTTTCTGGTAAATAATGGTTTATTTATTTAATAAAAATTCCTATGTACAATAACCCAGGTAAAATTACCTTACCCTGACTTTAACTTAGATTTAACAGTATATTACAAGGCTAAACTCTATAAAATCTAATTGATTAAGATAGCTTATTTCATGGCGATTCCAACGATATATAGTTTGTATAAAGGTCCTATACAAAAGTTTCGAGATATCGTCATTTTAATCGCCCGCGCCGCAATCGCGCTAGACCACCCGGAAGTAGAGTGACATAAGTGCACAATTGCAAAAAAAAAATGGCGACGAAGTAAAGGATATGTCAGAATTGTCAGATGTAGCTAGGGATGCACGTTGAGATGCTTATTACAATTCGATTAATAGTATCGATCTGTTAGATCGATAATACTCCAATATTTTAGATTGATGCAAACAAATACGGTTATACGCTTGGATTGACACAGCAGTACCGGCATCGAATAAATGTATGAACAATAAATTTAATTTAATTTGAAAATAAAGTTTTGTTAATACTATAATGTATTATAGCTGTTTATTATTTAAAAGTTTTTACTCCAGCGTCAGCGTCGGCACGATAGACGTATCGGGGTGGCGACTGCGAATGCAGCAACTTTAACTTGACAAAAATTATAACTACACACTACTTGGAAAAGATAATTTAATTCTACACACAATAAATAAAATAACATAATTGCATACTTAAAACTATGAGCTCTTTAGATAATGTACGCACGACTACACATCAAGCTATACAAAACCAGTTTACCCTGGCCTCCTACTGTATGGGAAGCCTATACAATGCGAGATCAGCTTTGGATTTGTATAGGTTGTCCTATAGCCGTGTGTACTCATAAATAAAACTAAATCTCAAATGGACGAGAAGTAAGTATTATTCATTCTTCTAGCCATACAAAATATAGTACGAAGTCTTAGTAAGACTCAATATTTGGAAACTTGCATTAACGTTTCTAACGTATCACATATATGCGCTATGACTCGATCCAAATAATCGATTCACAAGCAATCGCAAACGTGCATCCCCAGATGACAGTGCATTATGAGTTCCGTATTTTCGTTCTGAAATACTTCAAAAACTACATCATCAGTCACAAATACTGTTTTTTAATCCATGTTCTTAAAGTCATGAGGTCATGGTCAAACAGTTATTTTCATGATTCGCAAGTATTTCAGTAACAAGAGTATTTTAAGTAATAAATAATATTTTAAGTAATAAATAAATTAAGTATTAAGAATAAATAAATGAAATAATAATAAGCCTGCCTATCTTGAATGCCTCCCTTAATTTAATATATTATTATTTAAGATTATTTTTAAACTTTTTGGTTTAAAATTTAAATACGTTCGAAATTAAACATGATTTCTAAACGACGATACACGAAGATTTACTTTCCGTTCTATGCAAAGTAAATTATTTTATTTGAAATATCAACTTGCTAAAAGTGTATCATACTTAAAATTATTTTAGTAGAATAATAAATCATTGGCATTGAGAATACTTTGGTTGTATTTTTCATTTAAAAAATGTTGTAAGAGTTTAGGACCCTGTCTATATAAAGATTATTACTACGCTCATAGTCACAACCTGTAACGGAACGACAGTTTTAACGAATTATTCGGTAGATTTGAAAACTTGCTCAAGAAAGGAATTGATTGAATTGGTAAACCTTAAAAATAAACAAAATGTTAATATCGGATGGCATAAATCATGGGAAATTGCAATCAATAATCTTGGGGGAACTGAAAAAGGCTGGCTTAAAACATCGGCTTAAGAAGATTATTTTGAAAAGTGTTAAAGTGAGTGGACTTGCCTTTCCTGTTTCAGCAATTATTTTTGAATTAGGTTTACTTAGCTGAGATAACAAGAATATTTATTTTAGGATATCAAGACAGTGTTTGGAGCCCCTTTAGCGAAGGTTCCTTCGTGCAGTGTTATTTGTTGTGGCAGTACATTGAGTGTTCCTATAGTTGTCACTGAGATGTCCTCAGTCCTTCGGTCCAACGCCCAAGTCGAAGGATTGTTCCGTAAAGCCGGCTCGCAGAACCGCCAAAAGGATATCAAGGTATATACAAAACTTCGTATTCAAATGAATATACTGTAACATGAACATACAAGTTGAACTTCATAGTCTCTTCAATTCATCTATTTTTGCATCTATTTAGTGATGTAGCTTCAACTTCCGCTTTTAAATATCCCAATAATAATTATTTTTTACTCAATAGTTAAAGCATTATTCCAAAACTAGCATTTTGGACTTATATTAGGTACTTGTGTGAGACTCGTTTTCATGTCAATAAATTTAAACAGCACAAGAGATGGTACCCACATTAGCTTTTCACAAGCATTTTATCATTAAGGGTTTAAATCTACTATTTTGTATTCACAGAGACTATTAGATGCAGGGGGCTGTGTATCGGAAGGTCACCATCCCATAGATGTAGCGAGTGTTCTAAAGCTGTACCTCCGATGTTTACCAGAACCCCTCATCAGTGCAGAAGTGCAAGATTTATTGTTAAGGTGTAGACTAACGGCTGGGGAAGATGCACTGAAGCCTATTCTGCACACATTGTTATTGTTACCAGTATTACACGTTCATCTGTTACATTATGTTATGGAGGTAGGTGCTATGCCATTTTTTTGTGATGGATATTTGATTTGCCCTATAAAAGTTGACTTTTCCTTTTTTTGTACTCAGCCTTTGTGTAATGTAGAGAAGTAGTGTTTATTTTATTTGTATACCATTGTACTCTACACACAGAAATGAATGGTATAGACTATAATAGGTACTCCTTACAAAAACTGAGGAATATGGAAAAAAATCTAATCAAACTCTCTACTTCCTATTCAACAGCTGTCAACACATTTATTTACATTAATTGTGACAATACTTAATTACCAATAATGTTAGCCAATGACATTATTCCTACTGATTTTTGTTTTGCTTTCTAGTTACTGAACTACCTAGCATCCAGACACAAAGACAATCTAATGGACTCATCCAACCTGGCCATAGTGATGGCACCCAGTATTATGCCCTTACCAGCAGCAGCATCTGCCCAGAGACTGGAGCACCATGTTGCACTTGTCAAGGTACTCTTTTATTCATTACTGGCTGGCCTAACAGTATTTTTTTTAGTAGTAGTAGTGCCTGGTCTGCACAACCGAGGAAGACCCTCCCACAGAATATCGCCGTCAACTAGCAGTATGCGTACTGTTGCGTTACGCACGGTGAGTGTTGTGGAGCATCAGAGGCCCAATTTCTCCCTCAGTCCCCTTCCTTCTCCTTTTCTCTCTCGGCTCGGCAATGCTAAAAATAAAACATCGTTATCAAATTTGAATTATCTGAGTTCATACATACGTATATACATACGTACGCACATAGTTACATACTTTACATTTTTTCTCTCCATAAAGGTTCTTACCTTCCTTGGACGAAAGAAAAAAATTTAACGAATTTTGTGCTTATCATCGTAGTTATCATCACAGTCAGCCATAAATTTTAATTTACATAGATTAAAAAATATTTTATTCTTTTATTAGATGTTCATCGAAAACTCGCAACATATAGGTAAACTAACCGAAGAGCTAATGACCCAACTAGACGATGATTCCGATGGCTATCTTGCAAGAAGGAAGAAGAAAAGACGCAGTGGTTCTCTAAACAGTTAGTTTTTTTTAACATTTTTTTTTTGTGATTTTAGATATCTTGTGGAATTATTGTTCCGGCCAGTACGCCCCTAATAAGCTGGACAGGGTACTCTGCCTGTCCTATAGTATGGCATAGCAGATAGCGGGCTATTTTCCACGACAAAGCGCGTTTTATACGTGTCGGGAAGATGTTGAGTTCATTTGAACAACCCCAACTCGTCGAGGAAGGCCGTTTATAGATTAATGTGGCTGACATGATGGTCTCTTGCAGAAAGCTTGGGTTACAGACACTATGCCCTGTATCTGGCAACATTGGCGAGCCCAGAACAGTGCAGGAGCATGTCGGCCGCATTCTCGTTGTCCCCTAGGCAGGCTCTGCATAGGAGGCTGTCTGTTACACCTATATCAGAGAGATGTTTGTTGAATGTGTGCCTATCCTAAATGTGAAGAACGAAACGTGAAATTGTTGTATTTACTTAGTTACTTTTTTATGTTTTAGGAGTTTTAAACGGCCTCCGCAAAATGGTGTCGGGTAGTGTTAACACCCCGGCTACAGTCAATGAGAATGGCAAGACTCCAATTCTGAGCAAATCTGCAGCCAAACGGAAGTTTGACACATATGAAGGACTTTCTGCTAAAACTAAGTATGACAAGTCGATATTTTTTAATATTATGAATGTGCATGGGGCACATACCATGCAGACCAGGAACATTAATCTTTTTACAGGATTCAGACATGGTTGACGATGTATCTGATTACACCTTTGGCGTAATTTGTAGATGGATTTCCCTTCAGACATAATATTTAGAAAATCAAAAGCAAAATAATGCAACATTTCTATCTTTTTAATGTATTCTTCCGTTTTACAGGAAAGAAATAACAAAAGGACTTCCGCAAAAAGAATTATCATTTACGCCAATGAAAATGTAAGTGTCTAACGCTTGATTCTGTTAATTTGAAATACATATAAATAAAATTTTCCTTAATTATTTACATAACCATTTAAATTACAGGGGTCTCGAGCGAAAGCGCTTACGATTAAGCCTGATGGATGCAAGGAGTACTCCAATTATTAATAGAGACTTTAGTTCTCACAAAAACTCAGAGACAAGTGTAAGCAGTGAAGACTTATTGACTTCCTCGGAACATTTGTTCAGCGCCCACGACACGATAGACTTGTCCTCCGATATGAAACAGTCCGACAAAGATTACGTCAGAATCTCCAAACAGGAATACGAAGAAATCAAAAGCAGGGTATCAGCTATTGAAAACAGACTGTCTAGAGAATTCACAGACGTCATACCGAGAGTACAACCTCTACAACAAGTACAAAATGTCTATGAACAAACTTTAGAGGAAGTTGCTATGTTGCACTGCCCCAGTTCCGATCATTTGGCGCGAAGGTTGAGTAAAGAACTGAAGATAAGACCTAACGAAGAAGCAAAGATCATAAGATCGCCGAGTGCCCGTAAAATTGGCACTATACGACGGCGGTCCAAGGAGAACATTACGAAGATCGTTAGACATAAGTCCTGGAATGTGCCATCTCAGTCACAATCTAGTCACAATTCAGATAGGTTTTATCCATATGTAGGACTAAATCGTAGAGAACGAACTAGTACAGCGAAGCCTGATTTAGAAGCGCAAAAATCGAGAGTCAATGAGTGGGATGCTCCCAAGTCTGACAACTCGCAGCACAATGTATCCGATTCGAGTCAAAAATATCATTTACGAAAAAGAATTAGTCTTATACAAGATTACAGCACTGAAAAACCTATTAGTAGAATCCCGGCGCGTAGATCTCTGAATATCACCATCAACAATAGCTGGGACAATACGGCTTCGGAAAACTCAAACAACACTTTAAACTCTAGTGGAAAGTCAAACAATAGCCCTTTGGTAAGATGTTACCAAAATATAACTTGTAGGAATCGTAAGCCAAGTCCCCCACAGTCTCAACAAAAATGGAGGAGTGCTGCAGCATTCTTCATGGATAAAACTGGGGAACTAGAGAAGACTAGTCAGACGGGGCGTCCATCAGTTAATAAGTTGCGACGACAGAACGCTGGAGCCGTTCTCGCTAAAGCAAAGCTCTTCGAATCTAGCTCCGATAAATCCTCGGAGAGACAAGATAAAGCTGCTCACACAGGTTTTGCGAGAAGACCAAGAATAAGTGGTCAACAAAATAAACCACAAAGATGTGTGGCACATGTAAAACCTAAAGTTCAGACTATCGTTTCTCCAACAATTTCAGCTAGGGTTGCAAGAGATGTAGATGTTGTAACAAACATGACTTCCAAATCGTATCGTTTAAATATTCCTAGTAAAGACGATGTCGACAGTTGGCGAAACGCTAGAAAAACAACTCCGCCAGTAAAAAAAGTTGTTTCTCCTCAAAGTATGTTAATGAAAACTCCACAAATACCTGTACTGAAAAAGCCTCTTTGTACACCAAAGAGTTCACGACTGCCAGCCCTAAATAATGATCTCAGAAAGACTAATACGCCGCTAAAAGCCGTTCACATATCTCCGAGAAGACGATCTCCACGGCAAAAACAACGTGTTTGAAGAGGAATTAATCGATTCCAGTTGATTAATATTATTTTGTGTACCTATGAGTTACTTGATTTTGTAATGTTAGTAAAATACTCAATTAGGTAAAATATTGTACCAGTGGCCATGTGTAAATAAAAATCTAATTTCATTAGTCTTGATTATAATAAAACGACTATCGAATATTGCGTTATCATTCAGCCTGTGAACAAAGAATTATTAAAAAATAAAGCTTTACGCAGTTTAGAAAAGTCTTCTAGAGATGTCATACAGGCGTTGCCAGTGCGCTGCGCTACGCCCGACGCACCGTAGTTCTTCATTAAGAGGAGTGTCCCTCGCGAACGCAACAATGTTGCACAGTTATCGCTGTCTCTATCCCTCGCGATGCGAACGCGTGCCCGAGAGGAGAAACAACAACATTTTCACGCGTATTTCTTATGTTCCGAATTTTGGAGATTACTCCTATAATATTGTTAATACGTAAAAAAAAAACTTGTAAAAATATATTCACTATATTATCTGGGTTTCTTTCGAATCAGAATGTTTCTGTATTGATACATTGCCGAGAAATACTAGCATAAAGTGGGGCCGTTTTTCAACGAAAATTGCCAATCTTTGAGCTCGTGTAACTTTTTAACCGTATATTGAAATGAAATTGTATACTACAGGAACACGTATTTTAATGATAAGATTGTTACTGCAAAAGTCCAACGACTTTCATTTGTTAATATTCAAGATAAGACCAAACTACGTTTGTATGGAGCGCAGAGCGGATACTATCCTCTTAAAATCTGAGTCGGGGAGACGAGACGGGCAAGGGTACTGCGTTGCGATGAAAGGGTGACAACGCAGCTCAGCTCAGCGTAGTATTTTTTAGAATATTGAAGGTAGGAAGTTGTGCTTGTTTACGCAAGTGTACTAATGTACACCCACACTTCGCTGGTATGTTTAGGTCCCATGTAATAATAGAGGGCGAGCCTATTGCCATTAACTGGGCACAAATCTAGACTCCCAGCTGCTAGGTACTGAGAATTTCATAAAAAAAAACCTTTGCTCGACCTCGACGGCGCACGGTGGGCTGAAAATCGGCTTTCATAGACATAGCGATTTCAATTTGCAAGTGCCGGATTTTTTGCCGGATATCGCTTCTATTAGTTATTACTATATTCAAAAATGACACCAGAGTTAATTCTGCACAAAAACGAAGGAATTATATTTTTTTTAAGAAAAATTTGTATGGAGCTGGTATTAAAAAGTTAATTATCTCGTAAACAGCAAGGAAAACCGTAATATCCTTACAGGTGGTTATAGTACTAATTATTTATGATTTTTTGACATATGTCATATAACGGTTATCGCTGCTAATTTTTTTTTTAAAATCGTCAAAATATTTTTATTTATTTTTACATATGAAACGGTTCCTTTTAGTGACTTAATTAAGAACATTGTTAATTATGAAGAATGTTATTGATCCAAATATTAAAAATATATAAAACAAGAAAAATATTTTAAAAAATAGCAAAAATAGAAAAAAAAATTCAAATATTATACATTTTCCTTATCACTGTCGTTCTCGGACTCCAATTCTGAGTCAGAATCCAGATTGGATATATCTAAAAACTCGAACTCACTTTCCTGAAACTGAATTTTTGCGAGAGTTTCAGCAAAAAAGCTCTGCTTTCTCTTGGCATCTCACTTAGGCCTTTGTGCACTTAGGAAAGGATCCGAAGAAACAACAAGCATATTTAAGATATCTTGATTAGAATCTTGCCTGCTTCTTTTCCGCGAATGATATTCTCGGAACCTCCTAAAATCTCTGTTTCGAGACTCTGAGGCTTCTTCCAAGAGAGTCCGAAATTGCACTATATAAGTTTTCTCGATTATATCAGCTTCGTGTATTAATAATTTATGTACGGTTGACGACATGTAGTACCAGTCATACAATTCCACATACTTTTCTGCTGTTTTGCGGGCAAAATCATTAAATTTTATTCTCGCCTATCAATCTCGATCTTCTCGCCAAATGTTATCGCTTGCAAATATTTTAGTAAGATCTTCGTCCAACCCGGTAATAGCTGCAGTTTTATTGGGATACTCGAAAAACTTTCTAGCGGTATTCACGCCATTGGTAGTTCCCGAGCCTTGTTTCACAACATCAATCAACAGATTGAGCTGAACTTGAATTTATTTTGAATACATTTTTTATTTCATTACTTCTCGCTGCTCACCGTTTGAAGTCGAGCCTATACGCAATATGTAACAGACATTCCATACAATTTATACGTGCGTGTAGGGATGATAAGCCAAATTTGTATACGTCAGCACACACAGTCTTTGATGTTACAACATCTACACGCTACATCTACAAGCGGTTCATTTCCGTAGGTTTTGCTAAGCACAGGTAGCACGATGGATTTGATCTGGCCTCAGAAAGGTCGATCACTGTCATAATTAGTTGATGAGTCACCATGTTATTATTATGTACTGCACTCTGTGGGGATAAAGGCCCGAATTTCATCATCCATTTGTTTTTTGAGACCGATGACAACTGCTTCGCTCTCCTTTACAAAAGTTAACTGAACTGGGCGTCAATACAAAGTTGAGCATGGTTTTCGGTTCATACAGTATTATCTCCATCTGTCAGTTTTAGTGGCACCAAGGAGGTCATGAAAATGCTTGCATCATCTTGGTCACCCTCCATTTTCTGCTTGTATCGGCTTTGGTTGGAAGCACCATCAAATCCCCACTTGGATATACGCTTTAGCTGCTTATTTTGCACATCGGCATTGTCAGAAAGACTTTGAAGAATCCTCGTCACCGTGATGTCAAGTAAAGCTTGAAGTGTAATCCTAGCCGAGGAATCCGTAACTGACACTGAATGCTTTGGAGGGTAGCAATCAAGCTTACTTTGTTGCACTTTATAGTAGGATGGGTAAATATCCATAGCACCTTCCCGAATGGCAGCCTCTCGCAAAGTAATATATTGCCACTTTGACAGTTTTAGTGAAAGGAGCAATCCAGCGCTTTCTCTGCTGTAAATATGACTGTTTTTACTGATGTCTTAAGCGTTTCTTTAATTTTAATAACTGCTTCAGGCTTTTTCAACGTGTATTCGATCACAGATGCCATATCCTCATGCCCTTCTTTTAAACGCGCTGTAGCTGCATATGCCAATTCACTGGAGTCTTCGCCTGTATGATCATCAGATCTTCTCTTTTTCTGTTTACTTCCCAAATCTTTGAATGGTTTTCGAGAGCAAAAAAATTGTGTAAGCAGTTGCACAGATGTGATCAATCTAAATTATTAATTAAAATTTTAGCCCTTTTATTGCAAAACGTCGATAATTAGTTAACTACCCTCATTAGAGTTTTGAAAGATGAGCTAATAAAAAAATATAATCGTCAAAAAAAAACTTAGAACTCTTAACACAACTAATCAACAAATTAGCTTACTTATCAGAAATCATTAACAATCATTTAATCACCTTTTCAGACTTCAGACAGTTACAAACAATACCACTTACTTGGTACCAAAATACCAAATAAAAATATGTTTTTACAAATTTTAAAACTCATTTTGTATTGATACATAGGTATCTAGCTCAAACATAGTTGTGTAAGTGTGGATGTACGCTAAACCTCTGACTAATCCTTCGGGAATATAAGGATGATGCTATTTTATGTTACGTGTTATTAAAAGTCTGTGTTCCTCAACTTAAACACTAAAGGAACCGTTTCTTATGTAAAAATAAATAAAAATATTTTGACGATTTTTAAAAAAAAATTAGCAGCGATAACCGTTATATGACATATGTCAAAAAATCATAAATAATTAGTACTATAACCACCTGTAAGGATATTACGGTTTTCCTTGCTGTTTACGAGATAATTAACTTTTTAATACCAGCTCCATACAATTTTTTCTTAAAAAAATTATAATTCCTTCGTTTTTGTGCAGAATTAACTCTGGTGTCATTTTTGAATATAGTAATAACTAATAGAAGCGATATCCGGCAAAAAATCCGGCACTTGCAAATTGAAATCGCTATGTCTATGAAAGCCGATTTTCAGCCCACCGTGCGGCGATCGAACCCAGTACCTCTAGCGTAGCAGTCGCGCTTAGGAACACTAGACTAATGAGCCATTACAAAAGAGTAGTTTTTGTAAAACTTATACATTAGCCAGGTCTATCGACGATCCCGCGATCCAGGATCGCACTAGACTGGTCCATTTTGCTAAAACTTGTAAATCCTTTAATATAGCCAGATCTGTGAAAACAGATCGACTGCGTCAAGGACTTGCGCTTCTTATCCCCACCACCTGCGCATTTGAACCCATTATTCCCTAATTTGATTTTTAATGCAAAATGAGAAAGGATAAAATGAAATTCCAATTATAATATTATATGATGTATATCACGGATTTTACAGTGGTATTTTCGTGTAAAAACAAAATATCCAGATTTCAATTTAATAAATTAAGAACTTACTGACAATTCAATAAATAACAATTTTCACATTCAAATATATAAAGCATCGGCGCCACAATAATTTTTCCGTTATTTATATTTGACATAAAAATTGAATAAATGATTTTGAATTTGATAAAATAATAACATAAAAATCGTATTCATACTGTATGTGGGTTTCAACTAAAATATTTTCACTTATACATTTAGCGATGATCACAGATTTGAGGATTATAAAAAAGCTGATTCAGAACATACCGTGCTATGGAGAGACGATTTAACAATTCGAAACTTGCAATAGTGATTACTGAGTAATTTAGTTTTCATTATAGCTTATTGGCTAGACTTATCACTATCAGCACTCTGGCCGCTCACGCACGGCTCTTTCCAGTTCCTAACATTGCTTCTCGATTGATATCAATACCAAATTTAAATTAACAATATAATAAAATATCAATTGTACCTAAGATCTTTTCCAATTAAATACGCACATTCGTTCTTAATTTGCATCACCTTAATATACACTAATGTGCCGCGTAGGCGGCTAATGATATCTCCGGACTATCTACTGGCTCACAGGCAAAGTGCTCTTTACTTCAAGCGCGACCGTCACGGCCGTCCGTCTGAGCATAACGTACGTAATTCCATAATTAAACATACATGTTGTGATCAATAATAAAAATATAATGATACAAATACATTAATTACTACATTTTTCGATTATTGTGTGACATAAATATTTACAAAGCGCATTAGGAGCGCCAAATAGTTAGGCGAGGCAGACTCCTAAACGAGAGATTAATAAATGCGCCGCGCCATGCCTCCACGTACTCGGCGGCGACGGCGACCTCCCACGCCACTACACCAACTAAACTCAAGTACAAGTATCTTTATTAACTAAAACATCTGACCAATTAACTTTATTGTCAGGAGAGCTAAGGAATAAATGCCCCAAAATTAAAATGAAATCGTAGTCAAAAAGTTAAAATTACATATATATGGATTCATTATATTACAAAGTTGTCCTGACTGTCACAGTCGCTGGATCGACAATTATTACATAACTAAATATCATAGATTTTTTTTTGAAGAAACAAAAATTAATTTACTTCCCCATGATTATGAAACTAGTAGATACTATAATATATAAGCTACTACCAGTACATCTTATAAAACGAATAACATTATTCTAAATATCAATGTGATCTCTCGTTATTATGGTTTACGATTACAATTTGGGAATGCATGATACTACTCGACAAAATACAATAATTATTAAGTACCGATGATTAAAAAAACTCCCTACATATACAGATAGCGTAACAATGTCCGAAATATGATTAGTTTCGTCAACTATAAAGTACAAAGATGAAAATACATTATCAGCCGGATACACGTGTGCGAGCGGGAGCACACTGGCAGCGACTCCCTAACGAGAATATACAATACCAAGTTTTAGATAATAAAAATAATTGAACTAGAAGAGGGCGAGTCGCGACTCGCGGAGACAAATAACTACAATATAGTTGGCGGCGAATAACACCTAAAAATAAATAAAAAGAAAAATAGTTTTCCGACGAATACTGATATCCGACGCGAGGCTGTGTGCCGGGGGCGCGGTGGGCGGTATGGCGGGGGCGGGGGCGGCGTGACGTCACGCTCAGTTCACCATGAGCGTGTGCGACTCCATGGGCGCGGCCGAGTCGTACAGCGTGTCCGTGTCCTGCGTGGGCTCGCCCTGCAGCTGGCACTGGTTCGACAGCGTGCCCGCGCCGCAGTCACAGAAGAATCTATACACGATACACGTTCTTTGTTACTTTGCGGAATAAGAGTGGCACAGCTCTGACTAACTTTTGGTGTTTTATGAATCCTATCACCTGATCAGGCTGGTGATAAGCAACTAGACAACAAAACCATTGCAAGATATGGCATACGAACTGTCTTTTTGCAGTATATTACATTTAATTTAGTTACCTGTCATGGCGGATAAACTCTACGTCGTGTCCGGAATGGCACGTTTTGATGCAATTGACACAGATTGCGTTACGGTCTGTCGTGTTGCAAGTCTGGCACCTAAAATTTACAAGCATATCAATGTTATTTATGGAAATTACTATAAGTAATATCATTTCAAGAGTGTAATATTAAATTAGTCAGCTTTTTAGAGTAAAAAATGTACCTATAAAAGTCGTGCATCGGAAAAGACGTATAAGATGAGATTTTGTACAGGCACTGTCCGCCGCCCACGGCCTTCTCTACTGCATCCTGGTTGCTGAAGATTTTGTTGCCCCGCACTAAAGGGGAAACACCCGACGCGAGACATAGACCTGAAATAATTATTAATATCGTTAACAAGTATCGAGGTAGCTTGATATTCCAGAAGTTCCTTCATTTTCATAAAAAGAATGATGAGATTTGAACATTCTAGGGACACTGCTGATGCATTAGATTTATATTGAAGTAGCTAGTGACTGTTCAGCGCGGCAGTCGTCTCCCCGCACACAAGTAGTTAAGTCATAAGTCACTCGTTACCAAAGTATTATAATACAGTATTACGACCTTCATTCAGTACTTACAGCCTCCGCAGACATCGATGGCAAACAGAAACAAACGAAGGGGTTAACAAAAATACTAGTAATGTGCGACCCACATTGCTAGTAAGATTTGTTTCTTTTTAAAAGCAATTATTACGGCAATGCTGTGTGCTTGTCGATGTGTAATTTATTTTAATCAAATAATTATAGATCACCCATTTGGTGAACGACATTTTGAGTAACGCAGATGTTAATAATATCAGTTCACTTACCTCCAAATCTGTTATTAAATATCTGGTTATGTTCCAATGTAGCAGTGGCGTTGTTAGTGATTTCGACGCCAGCCGCGAGTCCGTCGAAGATCCGGTTACGTCGCAGCACCGGGTGACTTTGTGTGGAGATCAGAACACCCGCCTGTGCGTTGCGAAATATATCGTTCTCTTCGAGAACACCCTAGTGGAATAAAGATTTATATTATACTTACAGCTTCAAAAATGCATACAAGTAACTTTTAGAGGACAGATACCTAAGTTTCGCAGTGGCACTGCAAATGAAGTATAAATAAATTCAGATATTCAGGGAAGAATTTAAAAAATAATAGAGCCAAAAATGATTCTAGACTACAAAGTTGGATATATCTAGCTTGATTAATGTCTAAAAACAAAAATAAATAACATATACAACTCTCACCTTCCCCCCATTAAAAATACAAATACCCCCATCGCGCCCATCGAATATCTTATTCCTCTTGAGCGTAGGGTTGGAGTCAGTCTTTATCCATACTCCGGCCATAGCGTTATCGAAGATCTCGTTTTGTTCTAGCAGCCCCAGGCCTCCGTTGTATACGAGAACTCCGCCGTTCTGGCCGCCCCATATCTTGTTGCCCCGGATCACCGGGTTGCTACCCGTCCTTATCTGGACGCCTGAGTATAGGTGGTTAAAAATATCGTTGTCTTCTAATTTTCCATGGCCATTGTCGTAGAAGTATACTCCGACCTATGGAAGATATTTTCATGAAAGATTCTAAATCTTTACATTGTATCAAACAAAGTCGTTCGCGCTGTTACGCTTAGATCTTTTAAACTATGCAACGGATTTTAAAGCAATTTTCAGATTTAAATAGAGTTATTCAAGAGGAAGGTTTAATATGTACTATACATGTATATTATGGAAGAGAAAAGCCGAGAAACCATACAGGCGAAGCCATGGGCGGTAAACTAGTATTTTATAATTCGAAATTAGAAAGTATAGTGCATCTAAGACGTGTGTCTCTGTTATAGATACACATTTTATTGGGCTTGCATCATGTATGTTTGACTTTCAAAGGATTGGGTATATAAACATAATTATAGAATCTTGACATGCTTTCTCAGTAACTTTCACATTGCAAACATTTAGAAGCGGCGTTACCAAATGGCTAGGACGTCGAATTTGCGATCATATGGATGCAGGTTCAAAACCTACCCATTGCACTACCGAAGTAAACGCACTCTAAACACAGGCATGAACTGAGCACGAGAGGGTTTAACAAGAATACTAGTAATGTGTGAGCCGCATTACTAGTAAGCTTTCTTTTAAAAACAAAAACGAAAATATTGAATACTAGCTTTCCGCCCGCGGCTTCGTCCGCGTGGACTAATACGTATCTTTTCATTTTCCGGGATAATATAACCCGTCACTCAGGAATAATGTAGCTGTCTATTGGTGAAAGAATTTTCAAAATCGGTTCAGTAGATGCAGATATTACCGCCTATGACGTCACAAACTCTATCTCTTTCTCTTTATTCATATGAGTATATATTTTAGAACCTACCTGTTTTCCCGAATGTATACGGTTGCGCCGCAGTACAGGCGTGGAGCCCGTAGTGATCCAAACACCGGCGAGCGTGTTAGCGTACACCTCATTCTCTTCTATGAGCCCCTGGCCCTTCTCGTGTACGTATATACCGCCGTGTTGCCCGTGATGGATCTTATTGTGCCTCACTATTGGATCACTGTTTGTACGTATCTGTAATGACCGAATAAACTTTAAAAAGTTGTATGTTATTATTGTTAAAATTTGTACCTTGACTGTCTGTTGTCATGGCTGTAAAGGCTGTAACATGTGGTCCTTGGCCGCACTTCAATGTTCTATTGATATCAGAAATTGTAGTGCATTTAGAAAAACAATATAGTAAAGACACACAGTACAATAAATTGGCCAAATCCTTATATCTGAAGTTCCATATTAAGGTCCTAATCATTTCATTGCACTGAAGATTTTGGCAGGGCCAAGGAGACAAGTTTCTACTTTATTACAATCTGGCTCTAACGCGGAAAATGGTGTTAGTGTAAATAAAACATTCAGCTGCTTTCACTAGGCAATAAGCAATCCAATATCTTTCGCCATACATCAAGGATCGATAATTAGCAGACACAATGAAGAAACAATTTATTTATATCTGAAGAAGGGTCATAGTTTCCTTGATGCTTTAAAATTACGTATTTGGGGGTAATGTTTTTGTCAGAATCCGTCAGGGCACTGATGATGAATGGTATAAGAGCAAAACATATATGAAGATAAAGAAGCAGATAAGTACTTATTTATATATTTTGATTATTGTTTCATTGCTCTTATGTTTAGCCATTAAGCATCAATAGTTGCATGAATTATTTATCTTATAGCTGTAACGGTTTGTACAAATATGAAAACTCATTTGAACACAATAAGAGGTAAAAATAAACAAACTGACGCCTTACCTGTATACCAGCTAAAGCATTTCCATATATATTATTGTGCTCAATCAACCCACGTCCCTCGCCGAAAATATACACTCCGCCTTGATGTCCGTTGTATATTTCATTGCGCCTGATCGTAGGGTTACTATTAGAGGTAATCCAGACTCCAGCAAAATTGTTGGAGTGTATTTTGTTATCTATGAACTGGCCCAGCCCTGATTCATGTACGTATATGCCGCCTGTTTGTCCGTGGTGTATCTCGCAGTGAACTACGGTGGGGTTTGCACCAGCTTTCACTTCGAAACCGGCGATTCTATTGTTGTGGATGTCGTTTGCTTCAAAATAGCCCTGTAATGTTCAAAATACTTTAGATTGTTTCACAAACTGAGTTTGGATTTTTGAATTATTGTGTAAATGCTGATTGTCAGTGAATAATTTTATTGTAAGCTATACTGCTAGGCTAGAGGTCTTGTGTTCAATTCCCAGGTCGAGCAGTTGGATTTTACTATGAATTTCGCAGTAGCAGTTCGTAGTTTGGATATGTGCCCAGTGAATTGCAATAAACATACCGACAACTGTTGGTTTACATTAAGTTACACTTCTGCCTAACCCTTCGGGGAAAACAAGCGTGATGGTGTTGTATGGTTATGTGTTTTTTTTATGAAAGTATATTGCTCAGATCTGAAAATAATGGCTTTAAAGTTAATGATGATTTAAAAGCATGAATGATTACTTACCAAGCCATTTTCAAACGTGAATATTCCGACATCCCTGCCGTGGTGTATATGGTTGCGACGCATGATAGGGTTGGCAAAGTTCTTAACCCATATCCCTGCGAGCGCGTTCCGTGAGATCTCGTTGTCTTGGTAGGCGCCCTGCGCGTAGTCTGTGACGTACAGCCCTACATTCTCGCAGTCGCTGATGTCACAGTGTTTGATCACGGGATTTGCGCCTGCGCCGCTTACGCATACCGCGGCACCAACTGTTAGAGCATTTTTGTTCTTTAGTTTTTAATATTCTGCCAGTTTGTTTTCACAGTTCATACATTTAAAAAAAACCTTACACTAGTAATGTGCGACCCCATTGCCACTTTTTTGTTAACCCCTTGTACAGTCAGCATCAAATATATCGAAGTGATCAAACTGTTCATAATTATCTGAGCAACTAGGGATAAAGAAAAAATAGTGATAAAGTTTATTTTAACTTTATCACAATGGGATACAATACATGTCCTGACTGCTCTAGTATACGGTGTTCATTCTAAAATATCCTTTGTATCTTTGAGATAAAGTTCAATTTCCTTAGTTGCTACGATAATTTTGAGCAGTTTATATGCGCAGATATATTTAATGCTGACTGCACTAAGCCAAATGCTTGTATTACGAGTGGGTTCACGTCGGTAGTGTATTGGGTGGGTTTCGAACCGGTAACCACATGATCACAAGTCCAACGCCCTAGTCATTAGGCTACCGCTAGTTCTTGAGTGGAGAGATTTGAGTTGAACTTACCAACACTAGCGCTACGTATTATGCAATGATCCACTGTGGGTGAGCAGTTGTCAGAGACTTCCAGGCAGTAGTGTTTGTGGTGCTGCATGGTGCTGGTCGCGTCGGGAGAGAACTTCAGCGTCATGTGACCGGCGTACGCACGACTTGCGCCCTCCGCGAAGGTCAACGTTGACTCTGCCTCGCGCTCCAGGACTACGGATTCTGCTACGTTGCCGGGGGCACATCCTGGGCAAGTTAACGCGAATGTTAAATGAGCGAATACATTGCCTCAATGCTTACCATGAGCAACAGCAGCATTATGGATATCGGGTCGACGAATTCTGAAGGAATTTTGTTACAATTGTTAGGAATGTTGTTGTAGTAGCAGTGCCTCGCATAGTCTACATGCCAGCATGGATGGGCCTCTGACCAAGGAAGTACTATGCTCCTTCAGAATATCGACGTCAAGAAGCAATATGTACACTTGCGTTTCGTACGGTGAGTGTGGAGCGCCGGAGGTTCAATTCCTCCCTCACTTCCTTTCCTTTTCCTTAAATAGGCTCGGCATCGCATCTGCATCTTAGGTATTGCAGATGTCTATGGGCGAATACTTACCAACTGGTAGCTCACCTGCTCGTTTGCCGAGTTATCCCATATTTTTTTTTTGTTTATAATAAGCCTACACGATTACCAGTTCGCCTGACATATGGCGATACTGTGATCTACGATGGAGCGCACTTGCCTAGGAGAAACCGATT
>OY292532.1:4975425-5126355 GCA_958496365.1 Subacronicta megacephala
GTATAAAACAACTTAATTATTCGGAATTCTACAAAACAAAAAGAATTTAGATTTGCGCATAATTTAATACAATTTACATGGAAATATTACCTACGCCTGAAAATTCAACTTATTCTTGTTAAGTATTTTTTGAGATATAACTGCAAGTCCTGAAACACGTTTGATGAATATTCATTTATATTTCTTAACATAACAGAGTGTAAAAATCGTCTTGAATTTTGCGCTCTCTGTCGAAATAATGTGGGCGTAGCCGGAACATTCATACCTAGCGACTTATAGGCATTTCTGCGTTTGCAACTGAGAATTTAATTTTCTAATGTTTGTAATAATTTATGACATTTTCAATAAATGTGATATATTTTTGATAAGTCGGTAGACAATATCGAGAATAGGAATGCATTTTTAAGAAATTCCTCTACGAGCCTCAGGTCGCCAGTTATCTCATACCTACCTACCCTTCCTACGTACGTTCCGCGTTTTTCAAATTCAACGATGGGCAGGTACCTACTATGTGCCTAGTCAGTGCCCACCGGTGTTATTCGTGTTCATCACGTTTTTCTCACACCCGTGGGAATTTCCCAGAATCGCACTGGCTCTTTTTTTAATCGAACACTTTAAAAATGTCTGCTACCTACATCTATTTATTTTTATTAGTTTTGTCTTGTGTTGAATATATGAATTTATTTGGAAAAATAATTTCCGCCATCTTAGATTTTAAAATACGTCTCGATAAAAAGGGGGTATCACCACTTTTAGTGACATGAAGTTTTCTACTACGCAACTCCTATTGACCTGATCTCGCTTTGTGAAAAAAATCCGTTCAATAAGCGGTCAGCTTGTACTGGGGATTCAGGTATTGCTTGGTATACATATTCAGTATAACCTGACCTCGCATTGTATAGACTTTCCGTCCAATAAGTGGTCAGCTTGTACTGGTGCTTTAGGTATAGCTTGTTATACATATCCAGTATAAGCTGACCTCGCATTGTATGGACTTTCGTACAATAAGAGGTCAGCTTACTTAAAGGTCAGGAAACCGTAACCGTAATAAATAATCGAGTTAAAAAACTAACACGTCGTATTTGTAAAAGATACATGATTATGTATCTTTTACTACAAGATACAATGAAACACCGACTGTAGGTAGATTTAAAAGCGAGCGCACGACAGCCGGCAGGAGGCCACACCCTCGCTTAGAACGCATGAGATAGTATTACTTTGCTTCAAATTTTGATCGAAATTGCGTCGCGTGCCCTAATTCCTTCATTTATGAATGAAAAATTATTATTATTCAAATTTGATGTTATTCTGAAAATTGATAATATAAGCTAGGTGCCACGAATGAGAACCGTGTAGATAAATATTGTTGTTTTTAATATTAAATAAGAGACCGGAAAACCAGTCGAAAATTCGTCAAAAAAACAAAAATTACATTCTCTTACATTTATTTTCAGTGAAGTATTTTGGACGTAATCAAATTCTGGACCCCTAGATTAATGGCATCCGAATCCGAATAATACAATAATTGCATAAAATTATGTAAGAATTTCGTATTATTTTGGAAGTACGGTTATAGGGGCAATTCGACGTCCGCCGGACCCTTAAACAAAACGACTGCATGATGCCTCTTAATCTGCCAAATTTTAAGTGGATTGTACCACATTATTGCAAGAAACTAGCTGCGGGTAGACGCGTCATTAAGAATACAGTACATGACATTTGTAAACGTCAATGGTGATTTTCGGTTATAATGTACGTACGGTGTAGGATCTGACGAGGGCGGTGCCGGAGGTGACACGGGCGGGTTCGACGCGGCGTGGGCGGCGCGAGCGCAGCAGGCGCGGCGCATGCGCGTGGACAGCGCCGGCTCGGGCCCGCCGCGCTACACCACGCGCATCGACCGCCCGCCCGCCCCTCCCGCCCCTCCCGCCCCGCTCACACACACGCCCCACACACCCGCTGCCAACAGTTCTGACGACGAGGAGAGTGAGTACCTACACTACTAACTATAAACAACCATAAGCTGGCCCTGTAAAAATACTAAAAAAATTACCTACTAATTTCATTTTCATGTCTCTGTATGAAAAAATACCGTTTAAAAGTATGAAGTTTTAAATCAAACAATAAACAAAGTAAGCAATGTCAGCATTATGAGGTTTTTAGTATTTTTATAATTAACCCTCTATATTATTGACCCCGTATTTTAGCTACTGATAATTCTCCTGATTTTGTACCTGCTCTATTTGATTTAAATTTAATTAAAACTAATGAATGTAAGTCATTGCATTTTTCAATTCGACTAATTAAAAATTAAATTGTTTAATGCCCAACTCTTCGTAGGATTTGCTTTCTATAAAGGTTGTAATTATTGTTGTATTATTCGCAATAATATCTTCTTAAATAAAGAAGTAAGAAAACTTAGTAGTTCTTACGGTAAATTAAAGTAACATATATCCGCCTTCTAAGACGGATATCTCTGGCATCGTTATGCATAACGATGCCGTAGTAGTCGTTCAAAATACTACATAGGTACAGTCAGCAACAAAAGTTGATGAACACATACAATATTACAATATATCTGAACACTAAAAGATTCCATAAATAAGTGTCGTGATGAGAGGAGAAAATAATCTTGTCATTTGAACTTTACAAAAGCAGTGAACACCAATTTTCCATAAGTCGCTGAACATCAATAGCGACCACATTAGGTTAACAAATAATAATGTTTTCAATTTGTTGGTTGTTGATCTAATTTTGTCATTTGAAATGTTCAGGAACTTATGGAACAGGGCTAAAACTGCTCAGTATGAGTATCAAAGAGTTTTTTATAGGTTATGTTTGGAAAGTACTTTTAATCGAATTCAAAAAGGAAGAGGTTATCAATTTGGACGTTTATTTGTGTATATTTTTTATGTATGTTCGGACATAACTCTGTCGTATATAGACGGATTTGCAAAATTCTTTTTTTGTTCGAAAGGGCTTTATTCCGGAATGGTCCCATTTAAATTTCATAAAGTTTAGATGATGAATTTCGGAGACAGAAAACGGAACTCTTCAAAAAATTACAGCAAATGAACCGCAATTGCTGCTATCGTTATTGCATTGTTTACACAATCACACAACATAAAATCACGCCGTGCGGGCGTGATTTTCGAACTCGAACGGGTTACGCAGATTTTCTATAAAAGTTATTAATTTGAAAGTGCTATAGTCTCATTTAAATTTGATAAGATGTGAGCAGTAAAAATATTGAAAAAATAACTTTTAACTAAAAAATAACCGCCTTCAAAATATAATAAAATCTCTTTGGCTAAAACAGTTTCGGAAGTCAGTGGCAAAAACAAAAGATTCACTCAAATAAGAAGCCACCTACTTCCGAAACTGTTTTAGACAACATTATTTTTATTATTTTTTAAGGTAGTTTTAGTTTTTGTTATCAGCCAATTCATTTTTTTTTTTGGTTTTGTTTATTTTTATTTATTAAATTTATTATGATGATTGGATGATAGTGAGTGATGAATGATTGATATATGAAGGATGATACACATTGAAGATTCAATAAATATGTCGTTCTTTGTTGAAGCCTCACACGGATTATTGCGTCGCACTCTTTTTATTAATAGGTTTTAATTGGCTGTGCTAGGGTCCTTTTTAACCTACTTTAAATAAGAGGTTATCAATTCTAATGTTTATATATTTTTTGTTCTCACGAATCAGCATACTCATAGTTTTATTTATTATTATTATATCTTACTTGTTCTTTTTTCTTACTGCGTTCTCTTGTTCCCTATGTTATGCTGTGCGAACAAATTAATCCGTTACTTTCTTATATTGGTAGTAAGCATTAAACATGTTTGTATCCTATTTAAATTATATTTAATTGATATTCTGAACTGTTGTGTTTATTCGGCAATGATTTGATAACGAATAACATAACTTTTAACAAAAATATAAAACCGCCTTCAAAAAATTATAAAAATATTCTTCGACTTCCGAAACTGTTTTAGATAAAAATATATTTATTATTTTTACAAGGCGGTTTTATTTTTTGTTAAAAGTTATGTTATTACAATATTTTTTGTGATCACATCTTACCAAATTTGAATGATACCACCGCAGGAGCTTTCAAACTCACTTCAACTTTTAAATAAATAAATTTGATAGAAAATGTGTTTGTACCCTGATATACTGAATGTATTTGCGTAATCCTTTCGAGTGTACAGACGTGATGTTACGATAGTAGCAATCACGGTTGATTTGCTGCACGTCAATTTTTGAAGAGTTCCGTTGTCTGTCTCCGAAATCCATGATCAGATCTTTATGAAATTTTAATGGGATCACCTTGGACCCATTCGAACAAAAAATAATTATGCAAATATGTCTATATACGACGGATTTATGCGAACATACATAAAAAAAACATCCGAATTAATAACCTCCCCATTTTGAAGTCGGTTAAAAATGCGGTAGCAAATGGTTCTGGGTTTAACGAAAAGGAAATCGGCTATGTTCAGCGACTTTTGTATTTATTGCAGATCATATAATTATGTCGCTAGTAATGTTCAGCAATTAATGGTTTAACCGAGTTCAGCGCTTTTTGTAGTCCAGTAATGACAAGTTATTTTGTAGTTTACTTTGATCAGTAACTAATGGTGTCTACTCATGTTTAGGAAATTTTGGAAATCAATTATGTTCAAGGACTTCTGTTGCTGACTGTACTCATTTCTGTCGCTTCCAACACGTTAAATCATAGTTTTTGAAAATTAAGTAGATATTTTAATAAACAATGCTCATCTTTCTGCCATGTTATAACTTATGTAGCCGTTATCGTCGTACAATAAAATAAATGTTTAGAGTTTACGACTTATGGATACTGATCATGGGTGTACCCTAAACGCCTTTTCTACTAAACTCTAAAGAACGAATTCTGGTGTGCTCTCACTTCTGCGCCGCTTAGTCGATACAAACAATGACCAGTTTGGTGCAATCGAAATATTATATCGAAGTAGTAGTAAAGTCAAATATTAAAGGGTCGTAAGGGGTACATATAATTGTGAGTGAAAACAGTCTTAAATACTTATGTTCAAGTTTGTATTTTGTCCACATAAATTCAGCTGTCTCCAGATAATGTTTGCTATAATAATGAGAATCTGATTGACAGAGTAGGTAGTATACTTTCTATGTTAAGTTATATGAACTATACCTGTGTATTCTTAATGTACTATTGTTTGTTTTCCCTCATGCGCAAGTCACATCGAATTAACATAATCGTACTTCCGGCGCAAAATGTATGCTTAGTAAACTTAGTAGTAACGCATCTTTGGTTATAAGTGTACGATTGAAGATTGGTGACGTAAATCACGTCAGATATGCCTTGACCCTAAACTTAATAAAAGAGGTGATTTTATATGTTTGATATGTGCTTAATTCTGCAGAGGGCGTGAAGCTCGGATTGGGCGACTTCATATTCTACAGCGTACTGGTCGGCAAGGCCAGCTCGTACGGAGACTGGAACACGACTCTCGCCTGTTTCGTTGCTATATTAATTGTGAGTATTTTCTAGTATTGTGTTTGTAACTCATTTGACCAGGCGCGGACTACCCGTAATTCATAATGCGAGTCTTCATATGTCATCATAGTACTTCTTCAATAACGCTCCATGATACATTTAGGGGAAACTGTTGTACGTTGGACAGTGTTGAACTTAGGGTAATCGTAATATTTCGAAAACTCCGACGCTTTAAATTAATATTGTCACTGGCAGTCAAAGTATTTTTATCGTCTAAGTTAGTTGTGACTGGCGTTACTAGGTATAAGTGCAATAAAAACGGTAATTTATAATTTCATGGTCAAAACGTACATTTTACGGAGTTCCCTTTTACCTGTTTATTTACCTTGGTGTACATTTAATCAGTTATAAAAACTTTTTATTTACACACCACTGACAATATAGGTAATGGTTACAAATCGTACAGGTGTTTGAAGCTAATTTAAATTTACAGGTTGTTTATGAAGCTTGTTAAAATTGTTGAGATGAGATGAGAGTTGGTCCCCCAACTGATTGACTTGGGCAATGGCCACGGTACATTATATTGGTTGTACCTTGAACAAACTCTAAGCTTTTACAAATTCTACGCTTTTCATGCCTTTTGTTCTTTAACTTTTAATAACAATTAATTATTAAGCAACAAACAATTTAACTATTGAAAGGAACTGCTTCATGTTTCTTTTCATTTTACAACTGGTACGGTCCAAGATACTTTCCATACAAAAACAGAAAAAACTGTCCAAGCTGTTGTATCTTGGACAGTTTCCCTTTTTTAATTTTTAAAGGTCAGGTCTTAAAATGA
Organism: Subacronicta megacephala; assembly: GCA_958496365.1. Lineage (NCBI taxonomy): Eukaryota > Metazoa > Arthropoda > Insecta > Lepidoptera > Noctuidae > Subacronicta > Subacronicta megacephala. Next base: position 4,981,776 of record OY292532.1, read on the forward strand.
GTTTATTAATCATATTTTTTTATAAAAAAAAGAAAATGTCTTAATGTTAAGTTCTGCGCTAGGTAAATGCAACAGGTTCGCTACGCATTTATACCACTACGTAGTAGAAAAACATCTCAAATTAACACAACCTATAACTTGTACCTACCTACTGTTAAATTTAGATACCGTAGTAGGTATGTGATAAACAGCGGTACCTAGATTGTAGGTACTTTGTGCCAACAATAACAGTACAAAGTGACCCGCGAGTAGGTATCAGGGACGGTACGAATGAACATGTTTTATAAGAAATTACATATTAAAAAAAAAATATTTGGCGATAATGATTTGTTATTATCATCCATGGTACACAACGTTCAGAATGACTATTATATTCTGTTTTGTCAACAGGGTTTGTGCCTGACACTTCTTCTTCTAGCGATACTCAAGAAAGCGCTTCCGGCGCTGCCCATCTCGATAACATTTGGCTTGATATTTTACTTCGCAACGAGGTGCGTCGTTAAACCGTTTGCAGATGCCCTCGCGGCCGAACAAGTGTTTATCTAGCAATCGTCTGCCTTCATGTATTTGAATAAGATATTAATAATTGTCCTTTTAACAAAAATCTACGTATGGTCAAAATTAAACCAACTGTTACGGTTGAAATTGCCTATATATTTTTATTGGGTCACAAAAAGGCTCAGATGCAAACTTCTATCATGAAATTTCGGACGACTGTCTCTACAAGTCACAGTGTAAAAACTGTGCCGTTCAGTTGAAATAAAATTTGTAGATATTAGAAAATAGTGCAGAAGAGTGAATTGAATATTAATGCAATAAATTGGATTAGACCCGTAATGTTAATATTTTCAATGTACATAGTTGTATTTATTAAAAATTAAGTATTATGATTAGGATATGACATACTTATATTGCTCCTTTGATCACTCTTGCATTTGAACTGTACTGTCTAAATTTTAAGAGGAACGCCCTGGTAAAGCCTTAATAATCTTTTTATTAACATGTATAAGCTTCTACTGTGAACTTCTTAGATATAGTTGACATAATATACATTCCATTTGTTTACCAACGTATTGTTAATTATTTTATCAATAATTATGTTCTATTGCAACTCTAAACTTTAGTGTTTGCTGCCCTCTATTGACAGTGGCACTAATTTCCGCGCATATCTGCCTAATAACAACTCTGCTTTTTGCGTATCGTTCTAGGAATCGGTTATTGGTCAGTAATTTTAAGTGGAACGTAAGGCCGCGTTCCTCGTGAAAATTTGCTAATGCGCAGTTACTTGCAGACAACTCCACCAAAAGGAAAAATGATGTTGTCTGTACTGTCCTACTGTATGTGCAGTAATATGGAATAGGGGGCCTCAGGCGGAGACTGTAATGTTGAGTCTTTAGCAACTATCTTTATAGACTAGTCTTTATGGAATTGACATTCTACAAGTGTCACAGACTTTGAAAACAACGCAACTATAGTCATTAGATAAAATTTTGCTTCTATCATTTTAATAAATCTTAGCGTCGGTATTACTTGAATTGACTTAGTTTACTAGTAGTAGTAGTTTACTTAACTTCGTAACAGTCTTTATTTATATTCATATTTGATGCTTTCGAGGTGGTCCCATTTATTTGTTGAAGATCTTATAACTCAAACTTTAGAAAACAACAATAACATGTCATGGATAGAATCTCCAATTGTTGCTTATTGGCCTCTATTTAAGTGTGTATTTATGACTGCTTTATTAGTCTAGTGGCCCTAAGTGCGACTGCTACGCTAGAGGTCTTGGGTTCGATTCCCAGATTGAACAGTATTATTGGGTTTTCTATGAAATTCTTAGTAGCAACTCGGTAAATGGCAATAGGCTCGCCCCTATTACATGGGACCTAACACATACCGACGAAGTGTAGGTGTACAGTAAGTAGGTACACTGTGCCTAATCCTTCGCAGAAAACAGGCGTGATAGTGTGTTAGCAAACCATCGAATAATTTAATCGTAGTCCATCTCCATTAGTTCAAATTAAATTACCTACAGCAATACCAGAAACCCCTGGGTAGTGTTTTCGCAAAAAGTCTGAATGTTGCGAATTTTGGGTCAAAATTAATTGTCCTTGAAACCATAACACGGTTATTGCATATCATTACACACTTCCAAATTTTGTACAGTATATGCAATTCCTCAACTTCTTGGTATCGTCCTAAACTTGGACTTCATAATAATGTTGTAAACAATAAGACAAATACTAAAAAATGTATCTGTTTTTAATATTATATATAATAGATGTACACATGTAACAAAAATTATTATACTTTATTGCTTACACGTCAATTATTGCTCAGTTACAATTTGTAAAATTAGAAGAAACAACTAGTACAACAGTGTACTTTGTTCCAAAAGCACTTATTATTTAATTGAAGAGCACTGTGTCACATACAATCAGATCTAAAATATAATATAAATTCTCTTGCTCTTAATTACTGTTTATAATTTGCTGCTTCATTTAAAAAGTAGTAACGAACGAGCAATTTAACACTAAATAAATCTTCTTCCTGACCATACATACACTGTGTGGCAGCAATCGGACGAACGCCGTATGAATATTTTTTAATAAGAAAAAAATACTGTTAATTATTTGGGCTCGCTCGACGCCGGACAAGTGCGCGTCCCGTACAGTTTAACATATTTGTAACCTTCAAATAAATTAACATTCAGTGTTATAATAATTATTATTGCACTCATTGCTACTGGTAACTAATAATTTGAAATACGGCTGTGGTAAATAATTCAATTTTGTACCTACAGTTTTTCTATAAAAATATACATCTATTTTTTTAACGCAATAATAAATCGTACATGTACGCACGGCTACACATCAAGCCATACAAATCCAGTTTACACTGGCCTCTAATTGTATGGGGAGCCTATACAATACGAGATCAGCTTAAACTGGATTTGTATAGGTTGACCTGTGTGTACATGTTTTATTTAAGTTTTTTTTATATTTTTAGGGTCTGCAGTGTATGAATTTCTGGTATATGGTATATAAGTATGTAATTACTAAAAATTTATAAATTGGTCCAACTTGATAGAGTTAATTTTTATTACACAATTCAATTTTAACTCACGATCTCATATCACAGACAAAAAATAAATTAGTGGAAGGAATATGTTTTTCAATCCAAGGAATGTTACTTAAACTTAAGGTCAGACTACCGATACTAAGGTTAAGAATTGAAATAGTAAAGCTGCTCATAAGAAACTGACCCTATGGTGTAGCGTGAACTTCAAATATAAACTTTACAGAACTACTAAAGGCGTGGCTTCTTGCATTCAATATTTAAATAGAGCATGAAAATTTTAATTATCTTCTTGCTTTTTTTTAATATTTAAATACAGGAAATTACTTTACTAGTGTCTATTTTGACCAGTTGTTCACTTTAACAGAGAATCTTAATTAAAAGGAATGACTGAATGGGTACATTATTACACTTTTAAACAAACATACCTACTTATCACAAATCACAAATACACGCAGCTTGAAATCTTATATAATTATTTTAACCAGTATAAAAACCTACAACCATTGTTTCTTTTGTCTCTCTTAATTTGTTCCTTTCTGCGAGATCTCTAAATTTCTAAATTTGATACAACCATAACCACATACCTCACTAATTGTGTACCGGGATTTCAGCCGGACCATTCTTTTTAATAACTTTTAATGTTTCCTTGGTTGGTTTGACGGTGTCCGACGGGATTTCTTCTTTTATTGGTTTAGGTTTACTCTCAGCGGTTTTAGCAGGTTCTTGTTTGACTGGCGGTTGAGCCTTCTTAGATGCTTCAGATGGTCTGGTTTCTTTCGGTTCAGATGTGATCGGTTTTTGAGCTGTGGGAGTAGTTTTCTCAGTAGCTTTTGGAGGGGGTGTTACTTTTACTTCAGGTTTTGGCGTAGTTGGTTTAGGTTGAGTCTGTGTTGCCTTCTTTGTTTGCTCCACTTTTGCGCCCGAAGATGTTGGCTTGGGAGAAGGTGTTGGCTTGGGAGGTGTTGATTCTTTTTTAGGCACAACTGTGGCCTCGGCGCTAGGTTTTCTTGGGGTAGGTGTTTGGGCTGGCTTCGGAGATTCAGCCGACTTGGGTTTCTGTACTGGTTTGGATGCTGCGGCGGCCGGCTTCACTACTTTTGGTTCCTCCTTTATCTCTGCTACCTTCGGTTTATCTCCGATTGGCTTAGTTTCTGCTTTAGGTTTAGTTTCCGTCTTTGGCTTTTCTTCTACCGTAGCTTTAGGTTCTTCGGTAGTTTTTTGTTTAGGTGCCTGATGGACAGGTTTGGTCCCTTGAGATTTTGTTATCACCTTCGCAGCTTCAGGTGCAGATGTTTCAAACGCCTTTTTTAGAAGAGCGGGGGCAGGTACTGCACCAACAAAGTCTTGTACATGTGGAGAGCCCGTATACAGATTATTGTTGTACACAATAGCATCACTGATATGATCTAATGTTCTATCAGTATTGTAGTATGAAGCCACAATATTTCCATTCCAATCCAGTTGGACCAGACCAGCCCCAGCTGGAGTAAGCCCAGATATGCTCTTGAAATGTCCAATCTGTAATGGAATAAAACATGTCAGATTGTCTATTATTTATGCTTGCAAGCAATTAACAAAGTATTGTGAGATTCTTTTAATTTCAATTTTTCATTTAGACAGACGTCCAATAAGTCTGACTTATCTATACTTCAAATATAGCTATTGCCCAGAAATTGAGTTGCCGAGGTCTTATAAGAGTCGCTTCTTTTAAAATACTGATATTTAGCTGTATCTGTTTTTTTTTAATGTGCGTTGTAGAGATATATAGATTGTATACCATAAAGTTGTGATAACATTAAACAAATATTTCTTCACTAAAACCTCTCTTTGTCAGTTTTGAAAATGAAGTATACATAGTTACAGAAGTATAGTACAATTACTCAATAACAATTATTAAAACATCCCATGCCTGTCGGAGAGTTCGGGGCGGGGTCCAGTTTGTCATACTTACATGATACACTGTCTCTTCAAACACGATGTGCGGATAAATGTTATTGAGATATTCAAAGGGGATTTCTATGAGCCTCAGTAGACGCGCGAGGAATTTCCTGACCACTGGCGTAGGGGCCAACGACCGCGTGAGGACTGGGTGGTCATCGTCGTACACTGTGTACAACGCCACGAGGATGCCCGACCCATCGGGCAGCACGCGTATGTTGTCCGGGGCGCCTGTTTGAACAGACGGACATAACGCGTCACTTACAGAAACACATAGCTAGACGAGGCCAAGGTATGAGCAAAGACAATATCAAACATCTGTGTAAATAATTATATTTTTATGCTCAGCTAAAGTTTTAGTACTAACATGAGCTAAGTCGTGACAACCATGTTTCCAATTGCTATTTTATTTTTTACTTCTATAATATATACTAAATGCTACGGTCAAAATATATATGTGAGTGACATTAACTACAGAATAGAACCAGGAGCACAAATGTGTGTCTTTGAAGCAGGAAAAGCTGGACAGATGATGGAGGTGTACTATCAAGTTTTAGATGGACAACACGGAGATTTAGATATTTCCTTTGAGGTAATTGACCCAAATAATGTAAAGCTTGTAAAGGACTTCAAGAATTCTGAAAATTCAATTATCATGGATTTAGACGAGTCTGGAGATTATGCTTTCTGTATGGACAACACATATAGTTTAATGAATTCAAAACTTGTATTTATGTATATCCTTATAGAAGATAATAAAAATACAGCAAGTGATGTCGAAGCAGAAGTAACAGAAGTGGATTCCGATGGAACTGAACAAAAAGAAGCTCTTCGGTGGGAGGGAATCGATGAGAATGGCCAAATATATTACATTGAAGTGGCTCATTTGGCAGACTCTTTGTCGATGACGTTACGACACGTGGTGAAATCGCGACGACTGCTTGGTATTTATGCTGCGACCAAGTCACGTGACACTTATATGGCGTTTGAAGGCACATTCATCGTGGATGTGTGGTCTAGCTGTCAGATAAGTTTAATGTTTGTCGTTGGAATGTTGCAAGTTTATATGATTAAGAAATTATTCACAACCGCAGATCATGGATACAAAAGCATTTATTAAATATCTTTGTAGAAGGAATTATTAAAGTGTTCATCTATTGTCATTGCGTAATTATTAATTGAATTTGTCACAGCAGTGACACATTCATTATGCAACTTGTACTTGAACATTGCATACTTGATACCTATGTGATGTTTTTCTTAATTCTACTGAAGTATACTGGACAAAACATAACTATAATTTATTACCTGGCAGCCCATCAACAAAAACTTCAGATTTTCCTTTTTTGGGTCCAGCAACATAGAATTTGGTAAGTTTAGACCGAATCGATTCTACAACCACTACAAAATCATTGTTAGGCGAGAGAACCACACCGTTTGCGCACCATAAATCATCAAGAAGTACTTTACTTTGATTTTTGGCAGCATCATAATGGAATAATCTAAAAAATAAAAAATATTTTTAATCACACTTAAACATTTCAATGATGATGAACTACGGTAAGATCAGCATATAGATTCAACATCACCCATTTACGGTCTCACTGCTGGGCCCGGGTCTTCTTTCACAATGTGAGCGGTTAGGCTATAGTCCACCTACTAGCCTACTGAGGGTTGGCAGACTCCGCAGGCCGCCGCCGTCGGAAAAATCTATTAGGTATAATGTTTTCCTGTTTGCCTCGTTGGTCTAGTGGTCCCAATCGCGACTACTACGCTAGAGGTCTTGGGTTCGATCCCCAGGTCGAGCAAAGTGTTATTTGGTTATTCTATGAAATTCTCAGTAGCAGCTCGGAGTCTGGATTTGTGCCCGGTGAATGGCAATAGGCTCGCCCCCTATTACATGGGACCCAAACATACCGGCGAACTGTGGGTGTACATTAAGTACACCTCTGCCTAACCCTTCGGGGAATACAGGCGTGATGGTATGTTATGTTTTCCTCCGCCATTTAAGTATGATAATAAATAATTCTCTAGGTGAGCGAAAAAAAAATCATCAATATACCTTCCTGACGGATCAGCAAGGATGATTATTGCACCATCCTTTAAATGGAAATCACTAGAAGAATCTGTCCAATAAAAGTCTCCATTCTTGCTCAGTGCAATGGAGTTAAATACTTTTGGCCTTCGCTTTTCAATCTCCACTCGAGGCGAAACTAGCAACTGCTTCTTATCTGTCTTCAGATCTACCTTCCAGATGCCATGGTAGGCATCAGCGACATACAGGGAATTGTCTTTTTCGTCTATTTGAAAGCCAAGGGGTCTTCCACAAATATGTTCTTTTGTAAGTCCAGCTGCAGAAAGAATTAATTCATTTAGTAGGAGAACATTTAGGTTTAAATAACTGGTAAAAGGGGCTTGCTATGCAAGAATGATAACTTATTCAAGAAAACTATTACAATCAGAAGCGTAGCGACCACCCTTTCAGTTTTGACTTAAGGGTAGGTCATAAACTGAACAATCTGTAATTAAGTAATATGTGAAAACTTTCAAACAATTTAATATTGAATAACAAATCATAATCAGAAATAACACGACGCTAGAGGCTAGCTAGATCCGCGGAACTCTATCTGCAGGTGATGACGACATGGACTACTTTTGTAGCAGAGACCTCATCACAATGCACACTGTAACAACTTCGAAAAAGCAAAACAGTGGACATTGTCATTTTGCTGTCTGAAAAAAAACTATTCTACAGGTTTTTGTATTTGTGACAACAATAATTGATGTACAACTTGTCATAGAAATATATTTTAATGGTAGAAAAGGCAGGGGAATTTCGGTTTACTTATGTCTGTTTTGTATGTTCAATTTCCTTTCTTCCTTGTATCATAAAAATGAACTTAAATTACTTACTGCATGGTTGTCCTACTGTAGTCACAAATGTAACATGTCCTCCAGGTGAGAGTTTCACAATTTCACCTGTAGCTAGGCTGGTGTACAATTCACCTTTATATATTTGGAATGCTTCAGGTCCTAACAGTTTACCCTTGTACAGTTTCTCAGCATTGTTAAGGATGTCATTAGGGGCCAGTGGACCAACTCTTGGTTGCATTGGCGATAACCTAAAAATACCACTTTATGAAAATCTTGTTGAAATATGTCTTTAAAATAAAGAGCAAACAAATACTAAGTCAAATACAATGAATATCCAACAAAACATAAAAAAACAATTATTAATTAGGTAAGATGATAAAATATTTCCCACAATAAATATAATGTTCACTTACGCAAGCTTAGTAAACTTGGTGTACGGTGGCAAATTAGGTATAAGAACAATGATAGTAACAAATATAGCTAAATATAAAGACAACTTTAAAATTGTCTTTATTAACCTTGTTATCACATTAAATATAAACCCCATGGTGTTGTGGACAGCTGAAAAAATAATTCAGTCAGATACAAAAAAATACAACAGATGATAAGGAATAGTGTACAATGTTTTTGTGGTTTGAAACTTTATCATGCACAATTTTATTAATAATACTTTCTGTGTACATTCACATGCATGTTTCATGATAAAGTATAAGGTCAGTGAAAGGTTGCTGTGAAGTAAGAAATGTATGTACATATAATCAAGTATGTACATAATTTTAACTTATCCAGTAACACATGACAGGCACAAATACATAATAAAAAATGTAGTGTCCTTAGTGCCAGCACTGATTTTGATGATGGATTGATGTGGTATTGTAATTTTTGGTAAATACCATGAACTTATGACTGTTTCATTAGTGAAGTGGTCCTATGTTGGATTCCCAGATTGAGCAGTGTTATTGAGCTTTTCTATGTGAAATTCTCAGTAGCAGCTTGGATACTAGATTTGTGTTGTTTTTTCAGAGCAGATTGCCCATGGACACCTGCAACACCAGACAAGTCACATGTGCATTGCCTGCCTTTTAAAAGGGAGTATGTTAATGGCAATAGGCTGTCCCCTATTACATGGGACCCAAACATACCATCTCAGTGTGGATGTACATTAGTACACCTCTGACTAACCCTTCAGGGAAAACAGGTGTAATGGTATGGTAACATACCATCAACCATGGAACCATGAAATTGTAGGTGCCTATATTTGGTAGGTATTGTTATTACAGACTTAAAATATAATTTAGAAAATACTGTCAGCCTTAGGTACTAAACAAAGCTAAGAGAATTTCCGAAAATCGTGTGGAATTAATTTTTTTCACAAATGATAATGACTGAAGGTATTTTGGGAAAGGAAAGGGTCAGAGAGTAGCCTTAGGGAAAGCAATAATGTTAAATCTTTGTTACTTCGACGAGAATGGACCCTACGTTTGACAAAAAAAAATGCCAACTTGGGAAGTAGGAGACCGTCAACGTGGCTGTAAATTTCAATGCATTCCTGGACGAAGACCAAGTCATTGAAAGTCTTGTGAAGTTTATTGAACATATAAAATGATAAAAGAGTCCTAAGGCAACGGATAAAAAAAGTTTATTACTATAAAAAAATCCCCTTACATTGTACACCGACGTTTCAAATCAAGCACGGACCTACGTCATGTAGATTGAATGTAAAAAGTGCAAGTTAAAAAAGAGATCAAATTACCTTTGGTAATATACTGAGTGATGTTCAAAATAAATAAAAATATCACTTTATTTCCGAAGCACGAAGAATAGAATAGATAAGCTCAAGACAATAAGACATCCAAATCAAATTTAAGACACATTCACAAATTATTGACAACACTACAACAGTGATGACATGACATTGACTTGAGTCTTGCTTGACATTATTTGATGATTTGTCACATTCAGAATAGCCGCAATCGGCTTAATTGCCACAAAAAAAAATTATTTGATGTTGTCAAACATCAAATAAATATTTTAGCGCCACCTTAATTTGCTCCCTTTCAATGGACACTCTTTATTACACTGAGATGGTCCTCATTTCTTCTACCTTCCATAATATGAATGGAACATTGAGTCAAAAATATAAAATACGGATTGTTACGGCACGTACGGAGAAACTAAGACAGAGAAACGGGTTGTTGTATCATTTGTTGTCAGAGTCTAACAAAATTGACAGATACAAATGCCAAAAACAATTTACGATACTGAACTTAAAGATGGTTCCGTGAAAAATTTCGTTGATTATACATTTAATGCATCCTGTATATTTTTACTGTTTTTGTTTTGTATTTAATAATGTACGGTGGCCAGCACATCAAGTTACCACAAAATGTCAAATATTCTCAGTTGATTAGGAACTTTATCCTCAAGAATTTAAGGTAAATAATTTGGAGATATTTGACAGTTTTGTATAATCTGCGACTGTACATACGCACAGCTCCACGTCGAGCTATAAAAATCCAGTTTACGCTGGACTCTTATTGTATGCAAAGCCTCAACAATGCGAGATAATTGTTTGCCTTCACTAAAATAACTTAGTAATCTTTGCATGGAAAATGCAAAAAGATAGTTAAAAGGTAAGGTGGCATCGTACGACATCGTACTTGCTGTAAAGCATGTCATGTCGGTTGAGAAGCACATTTTCAACTGACGTCGCCTCAAAGACGTAAATTAAAAATGTGAAGGCAAAGGAGAAACCCGTCTCTGGGCCTAAGCGATACACGAACCAAATATGTACCAAAAAAATCGTATATTTTTCTTTAACTAATCCATTTAAATCTTACCCCAAATAACAATGGCCAAGTGTAGAAAATAAGTAGATATATATTTTTCAGTTTCTGATTTAAGCAACCTTTGTAAACCGTTACAACACTTAATTCATTATACGTCTCTTACTTCACAAACGTTATTACGTGTATGACATTACATCATTAGAGCGCGTACCCAAAGAACATAATCGATTTAGAATACTCAATTTTTTTAGTATCATTGTTTTTTTATGTTTTATAATGACTGTATAACATAAAAAATCTATAATCTCGTTGATTTTCATGGTAAGTAGAATTATAAAACATTAAAAGAAACTTAATCACTAACTTATCATTCTCTTAAAAAAAACGATAAAGTCGATTGCACCACGGATTGCACCTCAGACTAATAATCTAGGATTATTAGTCTGAGGATTGCACTGTCTGTCAATTGTCTATGAATGTCATATGTCAACGAACGAATGACGTTACAACCTGCCATGACAATAAGGCCGCGTTCCACTTGGCGTTCACAACGATAACGCTCACGACCGCAGTTTTTCCCGTTCCACTTGCTTGTGAGCGTTACTGTCGTAAACCCAAGTGGAACGGAGTTTAGGATTTTCTCAACGATCACTTCGACCCACCTTTTTAGATGGGTCGTCGTGGGCGTCTCGTGGGCGTAAGTCATGACATCATGAGTGACGTTTTCGCCGCGACCACAACGACCGCGGTCGCTATGTGGAACTGCTTAAGGAGCGTTTTGATCGTTGTGATCGCTAAGTGGAACGCGGCCTAATTGTCATGGCTGATGACTGGTTGTAACCAGGGTTGCCAACTGTACGAGGTTCCTCGTACAAATACGAGATTTGTGGTCTTCCGTACGAGGTACGAGGACACTATCAACCTCGTGCAATTATGTACGAGATTTTGATAATAAGGCCATACGAACATTTTGCATCACCGTTTTTTAACTATAATAGTAAAAACTTGAAAAATCTTGTACGGTGGCCAGTACATCAAGTTACCACAAAATGTCTAATTTTTACAGTTTATTTTGCACTTCAAACAACAATTTATAAGGTTTCAAATCATTTGGAGAAATTTGACAGTTTTGTATACCTTGACCTGCTGGCGACTGTACAAACCCCATTGAGGACGCCCTGGTCCATGAAGTCTCCCCATATCACCAAACCGCAAACGCGTTGACATGTGTATTTTGTCTGTCCTAACCTACGGTGCTCAGACTTGGTCTTTGACCGATTGTTTGAAGTTCATACTAATGGTATGTCAGAGGGCGATGGAGCGCAGCATCCAAATATATATCTTCACGCTAAGACCAATAGGAGCGGAGCATAAATGAAATATGTTCAAAAACGGGAAAAAATATTCCTTTTAAAAATGCAGACTAGCCGAGAAACCACGCGGGCGAAAAGCTAGTGCATAATAAATGTACGCACAGCTACACATCAAGCTATACAAAACCAGTTTACGCTGGCTTCTTATTGTATGAGAAGCCTATACAATGTGGGATCAGCTTAAACTGGATTTGTATAGGTTACCGCCGTGTGTACGAGGTTCGAAAGCTAAAATACGAGATTTTTAGCTGCTTATGTACGAGAGATTTTTTCTTCCAGTTGGCAACCCTGGTTGTAACGTAATTCGCTTTGCTTATTTTTGCGCAAGTGCGTTTTCGATTTTTTGGGTTTTATTATTTCATATGACATTATCTCATAAGACTACTCGAATACTCCGAAATTGATTGCTTTCTGACTGACCCTCGCTTGAACTTTGGATACCGTACCCTGCCGCCCATGCTGACCTTTGTTGGCTAAAAACTTCATCGTGATAGGCTGCAGGCGCTGCAGTATAGAGCATATGCATTCCAGATTTACGTATGAAACAAAGCCTCAAAAACATTTTTTATTTAGATAACTCAATTAATTAGCATAACCTAAAATACAAACATTGTCTACTTTTACCAATTTGGCCATTGTTAAGAGACGTGAAAATTGGGCTGGTGAAACTTTCCTAAATGCTCTAAATAGGCAAATTCCAGCTCTGTAACGTCAGGCCCAAGTTTCTATCGAGTTTGGGTTTCTCCTTTCGACATGGCGGGTGGGAGTCACGGTGGCTTAGTGGTCATAGCGTCTGGTGTACTTAACCAGAAGTCGCATGTTCGAATCCTACCCGCGGTCGTATTTTTCCTTCACTAAAATAACTTAATAATCTTTGCATGGAAAATGCCTAAAAAATACAAAAAGATAATGCGAGAGCAGCTTAATTAAACTGGAATTCTATAGGTTGAACCTAAGAAATCCAGTTTAAGCTGATCTCGCATTTCATAGGGTTCCCATACAATAACACGCTAGTTTAAACTGGTTTTGTATAGCTTGATGTGTAGCCGTGCGTACATGGTAGTCAAAATTGCCACATCACGATTCATTCACGATTGAGTATTAAGGGAGGAGGAGGAGTCTGTGGGAATCTTTGGATGCAGGCGGCATATAATCGGTTCTTATGGAAGTCTATGGGGGAGGCCTTCGTTCAGCAGTGGACTTAATTTGGCTATTATGATATGATGAGTATTAAGGCTAAATACGATTCAAGTTTGCCAACTGTAATTTGTTTGTATTTTTCACTGAACATGCCAAAGAACTTGGTTTCAAATAAAACTGTACTAACGTCAACTTTATAAAAAAATGAAATCATCATAGTCAATCGTCAATGTCATACATAGAAAGTGTCTCTTTTTATCTGTGTTGCCGCCATTTTGGACGTGTTCCTAACTGCGGTGCAGTGCAAAAATTATAATTTAGTAAAATGGGTCACGCTAATATTTGGTATTCTCATCCTCGCAGATACGGCCAGGGTTCGCGATCATGGTACGGATACATTTTAAAGGTTATTTGTAAAAAATATTATATCCATTCTTGGTTATAACACGTGCTTGAAGACAACTTGTTCCTGTTTCAGCCGCGCCTGCTCCAACAGACACGGTCTTATCCGCAAGTACGGTCTGAACATTTGCAGACAGTGCTTCAGAGAATACGCTCATGACATTGGTTTCAAGAAGGTTGGTGTCTTTTCTTATTTATTTAACTACGGTGGTGTTGATTGTTTACCATAACTCCTGGTATTGCGGGCAGTGTGAGCCAATAGAGCTGGACTCGACTAGATTTAGAGAATAGCATCTTTGGACCTAGAACTTGAAAGTTATATGTTTTGGAAATAACTAGTCAGAATCGATTCCCCTTGCCTGTATTTATAGCACATAGGTACCTTCATACCAGGATCTAGTTATTTGACTTTTGCCTAATAATTGTTATTGTAACAAATAGGAGTGTAAATTTAAAAAATTTGGCAGAACCCTTATGGTGACTTTTACCAAATCCGCAGTTTAAACTACAATGCCATGGTAACTATTTAAAAAGTAGAAGTTTAATTACTCAGATAATACAACATATTATAGTTGATGTTGCAATTCCTACTGCCAATTGGATTATATCAGCTAATAAATACTGGACTGTTCTAAAATTCAGACAGTGGCTTTAATATTGTATATTTAAGTAATTAACCGACTACAATTTGTTTTGGCACAGTTCTCTAACTTATTATTTGTACTTTGTCAACCATTGTCGATCAACAAGTATTTCACATTACATTTCTATTTTCTCTATGCATTGTTCTGACATAATATCTGAGTGTTTTTACACAATTGTTTTAAAGGGAGCACTTGCTAGTTCATGTGACCTTACATAAGCAACCTGTGAATTGAATCTATGGCACTAGGCTCAGCACTGTTTCTAGATAGCCTTGCGAAAGATGTTCTCTTTGTACAAAAGTGTAGGTTTGGCCTAATTCGGCTCCGCAGACTTCATGTGGTGAGATGGCATGGATGGATTTTTAATTGAAGAACAATATCATAACATAACAATTTGATATTATAGTTGAAAATTATATCATATGCAATGTTGTCAGTAAGTGCTTGTTTAATTGGTTTTTATCAGTGGCTACAACCATCGTATTTGAAATTTCAACTATAATACTATCGTATTAAGTTATGATTCGTTAAGTAATAATCCCTTCCCGTGCCTGCCTCGGGCGCAGGGCCTAAGAGTCCTAAGACATGCAAGTTTTATCACGATGATTTCTTTCACCCACTGTTACTGCTCAGGTTAATGGCGGATCTAGGATTTCGCTTTAGAATCTATTACTAAGAAAGCAGTCTATTATCTAGGTTATTTATATCAAAGGTTGACCCAGATGCTTCGTTTTCTCGAACTCCTTTTTGCCCCCTCCCACCCTGCTCTCTAGGACGCGTCGATGTTCTTGCTCTTAATTGTCGCTGTATAACTGTTATAATAACAATAATTAATTTTAAGCGGCGGTAGCCTAGTGGCAGGGCCATGGGACTTGCGAACATGTGGTTGCCAGTTCGAAACTCACCCAT
Source organism: Subacronicta megacephala (assembly GCA_958496365.1). Taxonomy (NCBI): domain Eukaryota; kingdom Metazoa; phylum Arthropoda; class Insecta; order Lepidoptera; family Noctuidae; genus Subacronicta; species Subacronicta megacephala. Next base: position 4,996,923 of record OY292532.1, read on the forward strand.
TGCACTACCGACGTGAACCCGTAATACAAGCATTTAGCTTAGTATTAGCAATTTGCGACCCACATAGCTAGTAAGCTTTTTTAAAAAATAATAATAATTATGATAACTATTAAAATATGTTTTTCTTTTGTTTCAGCTTGATTAAAATGTTAAGCCAATAAATAAACCCTAAATTAAGTAAATATTTGTTTTATTAATTAGTTACAAACTTCCGCTAATACCTTTATATCTATACTAATATTATAAAGCTGAAGAGTTTGTTTGTTTACTTGAACGCGCTAATCTCAGGAACTACGGGTCCGATTTGAAAAAATATTTCAGTGTTGATAGCCCATTTATCGAGGAGGGCTATAGGCTATATATTGCACACCTAGATCTAAAGACAGTTAACTCAAAACTCTGTGTGATTGAGTTATGCTCACCATTTCATTTCCTATACGGATACTTATTGTTGTTTTAACCTGTTGTTCTATTGGTCAGATAAGTATACGGTATACCTATCTGACCAATAAAACAATGTTTCAGCAAACAGGTTTCCGTAATCACACAGAGTTTTGAGTTAACTCTCTTTAGATCTAGGTGTGCGATATCATCACGCTAAGACTAAAAGGAGCGGAGCATAAATGAAAAATGTTGTAAAAACGGGAAAAATCTTAATGCAGCAAAGCCGAGAAACCACGCGGGCGAAGCCGTGGGCGGAAAGCTAGGCGCATATAAAAGTCACTAAAGAAATGAAATGAAATGAAACCTTCAAATATTTATTTTACAAAACTGTACAAAAGTATAAAGAGCTAATTGCTATAATTTATTATTATTACATTATTATCCTACTCTATGATTTATTTGCATTTGCTTGCGCCTGACGCAGGTTGACTAATGATGACCCCACTCTCTGCCAAAAAAATGAAACAAAATTAATAAGACAATTTAGTATAACCAGATTCATAAACCCTCACTGTTAGGTATCTCTTCGATATTCTTCACAACCAACAACGAATTTGGTTTCAACTAGTTGTGGATTGGAACATTTTTGTATAACTACGTCCAAATGTTAAGAATAGTCGTGCGTTTGGTACTCAATGGTGCCCTTATATAGATTTATACGTACCTAGGTAAGTACTCTTTAGCGGATTCAATAAGCGACACTTATTGAAACTAGGTACGTTTTGTGGATTTTATCAAGGTACCTATTTAATCGCAACGTGGATTCTGCATACCTAGCAGAAACCAGGATGTCAACGTTTCAATTCGAGGACAATTAACCTTGCTCGCGGGTAGCGGGTTAATTAATTATGAGGTAGGGTAGGTAATAAATTTATTATTCGGTGGCCAGCCGCAGCATGACTGGCAAGCAAACCCTGGCCCCAATTCAAAGTTGCACGTAGGTACCTACCTAATTTCTCCACAAGAAAGTGAACATGTTCTAAGAACAAGTAGGTGCCTATAATTATCCAGAATTTTAGACGCGAAGTAAAATAACATATAGGGGAATACAAATATTTGTCTCTGATGGGAATAGGACTCGAACTCACGACACAGCGCAATATAATGTTAGGTATCTACCCCGAAACATTAGGATTTTAATTTAGACCATATTTTAATAGTTACCTGTCCAACTCCAGCTAGCAACGCAAGCAGGCTGCGTTGTGGTGGTCGACAGTGTTTCTTGCCACCCTCTGCGCAACATAAGTTGGGGAAGCAGTCCACAGTGGAGCTGCATTTTTGAGGGAAAAGGTCGTACTGCGGAGGTGGCGTGCACTGCAAGTACTGCTCCAGCATCCGCACGGCTATAAGGATAAGTACAAAAGGAAGATACAAAAAGATGCAATAAGTACCTAATTATGATATTTTTAAAAGCAAATCTTTCAGTATGGTGGTATCTACACTGTCTGGCTCTCCAGAACATTAGGTCAGCTTATCAAGTTTGTACCGCGAGTGCCCCTAGCTTGCGTTGTGCTTTTGGCGCTTTATGTTAAATTAATCTATGCGAAATTGACTTGGAACTGAAGAAAAATTCAAACGTTCCATTGACACTAGCAGAATCACTTAGCTGCTTAGCTGTTAGTAATTCCTGAGATTTTACAGCTGTTTCTAGAGTAGGTATAGCATAGGTATCGCAGAAAACAATTTCACCCTGCCACACAAATTCTTAAGCAGCTACGAGAAGTTACGTGTGTATCAGAATGGCGGGTGTATGACTACCGATGGCGATGTGATATGCGTGTGAGGAATGTACGAGCAATGTACCGAATGTACGTTCAATTTGAAGCAATGTACTATACTCAAACCAAAGTTATTAGAAAAAGTAAATACACCCGCCAACCTGATATCAGAATGGCGGGTGTATTCTAAATCTGAACAAACTGCCAACAATTTGAGTGTAAAGTGCCTACCGTAGCAATGTACGAGCAATGTACGTTATCATATTAAAAGCATACGATTCTGCTATTAACGGTTAAAAAGTAATTTAAAAAATAAAAATTATTCACATTAAGAGCCTGTCCATTTTATTAGCAACAAATTTTTTGTGTGAAATGACATTTCGTTTTGTGACTTTAGTGAAGTAGTTTTTTAATTTTAATATATCGATTATGTTTCATCATTCAGCTGATAACCTGGATTAATAAAAATATTTTTTTCCATAACAAAGCAATGCATAATCATATTTTTCTGATTTATTTTTGTTCTATTGCTTAAATAATCAAAAAATATGTTCTAATTCCATCGCAATTATGACGACGACACGGCAGCATGTTATTATCTTCTGCCAACATAGATGCCGCAGCTTCAGAGATTCTTATACGTCAACTCGCACACGTCTTCTGCTCGGGAGCTCGGAGGCGCCGGACGTGTATTGTCCACTAGTAATTGTGATAGTGACGTCGAATCTCTGTCCGATCATTACGTGTAATTATTGTTTGTTTGCCCTGATGTAATTCTGACTCTGTAAATTGTTACTTTGGCCTAGGGGCATACAAATCTTTTTTTAAAACCACGCCCTGTCATAATTTCTAATAATATAATAATTAATGTATATGTTATAATTATTAACCAATCTGTTACCTATTGTTTTAAAATTATATCAATATTTAATTTTGTCAATTTAGGTTTTACATAATCGATATATTAAAGTTATTCCAATTTTATCTACTTCACTAAAAGCACAGTATAAGAATCTATACAGTATTCTCACTCCGGCCATGGCCTTGAAGTTATTACCTAAAGCCGCGCAGAAAGTAAACACGCTATAGGACTGCCGCCTACACTAGTTTAAATAATCTAGGTATTTTACTCGGAAGAAAAAGCGAAACACCACCTATAAACACAAAAACAAATTAGGTACGTAATTTGTTAAAACTTTATAAAGGTATATAAAAAATATTTTATAGTCTTCACTTTCGGAGTTGCGAGGTAGTATAAAAATGTTATTTCTGGGTGCGTTATTGAAGAATTCAAGCAATATCTATTTGCCATACCTACAATCTTATATTGTGACGATACTTAATAACTACCATCGCGTAAATGCGCTACCATTTACTAATAAGATTTACAGTAAGATTTACTTAAACTATGATGTAAATCTTATTACCTAGGTAAATTATAATATAAATCTTACCTATCATTTATAACTCTCATACTCATTTCATAATTTCGTTTTGACATTTCGTCTAATTCAATAATATACATACCTAATGTAAGTACATAAGTAGATAGCCTAGCCTAGGAAGCATCTCTAGTTTTTATTATTGTGAGCGTAGGTAGGTCACTCATGTGTCGCTTTTTCCCAACATCCACTTATTAATTTATTAATCCAAGTTTTTTAATCTAACGAAAAAGCTAAATACTTACCTATTAAAATGAAACAAATTACGTAATAGCAGGTATAGAGAATAAAAATATTTTCCAGGAGAAAGTTTCCAGATAATTTAAAAATCTTATCTCTCTCTCGTATATATCGGAAATTCAAGCAACCAAAAACAGCACAATATAGTATATTATTGCCGTTTTACATATTAAGTAAGTAGGTACTTGTACTTATTTCAATAAATAATTTTCAAATCGCACGCTCACTGCTTACAAAACCATCACACATTCGTTCATCACTGCGGCGCGTTCGCGACTGTTTGGGTACCACCGCGTACCCTGACTACTAAGGCGCGTAGGTATGACTCGTCTTCCGACCGTTTGTATGAAGTTACACTACTGTTAGATTCTTATATTGTGCTTAAAGTCACAAAACGAAATGTCATTTCACACAAAAGTCCTTTTAATTTAGACATAGCAACGTAAGCCGGGCAAAAAATTGTTGCTAATAAAATTGGACAGGCTCTTAATGTGAATAATTTTAATTTTTTAAATTACTTTTTAAACGTTAATAGCAGAATCGTATGCTTTTAATATGATAACGTACATTGCTCGTACATTGCTACGGTAGGCACTTTACACTCAAATTGTTGGCAGTTTGTTCAGATTTAGAATACACCCGCCATTCTGATATCAGGTTGGCGGGTGTATTTACTTTTTCTAATAACTTTGGTTTGAGTATAGTACATTGCTTCAAATTGAACGTACATTCGGTACATTGCTCGTACATTCCTCACACGCATATCGCATCGCCATCGGTAGTCATACACCCGCCATTCTGATATTCACGAAGTTACCTACTTTTTAGCTACGAACCCGTACCTACGTAGAAAGAGAAAAAAGGTATTGTTCTGAGGATGCAGGATGTCGGTATCAAAAACACATTGTGTTAATAATATTATCGATATCGGTCCATCATCGTTTTGTTGATTTTATGCAGACCCCAACTAGAATACGAAGAGTTATTCCCAGTTGTCCCCACCGTCTACGACTCCACTGGTGACAAATGGGAATGGCCACTCTTCTTATTCCCAGTTGCCACCAGTGGTGACAGATGGGAAAATATAGTGCTAGAGCTGAAATAATAATGAAAAGTACATTAAAACGAGAGAAACTAAAACTTTTACACGTCACTTGGGAATAACTCAACGGAACATATATGATAAGGATTAAGCTATTTCTTATTACATAAATGACGTGTTTAAACTGTTGGGGTTTAAATACTAACGTGCATCAATTTGGTTGGCGACGGGCACCAGATCAAGCCGAGCCCGCGCAGTGCGGCAGTAGGAGCGAGTGCCATCGGGGCAGCAGATCCGCGGCCAGCAGTCCGAATCTGCCTTGCATGTTTGAACTTCGAACAGCAGTTCACCAAGAGGTGCCGATGGACATTCTCGTGGAATCACACCTAATAAAGCTGCAAGGAACACAACAAACTTTCATGTATTTTCTTCAATAATGCTTAGTAGTCTATAGTTTAGTACAGTCATTTGTTAGTTTTACCTGCAAAGTTTTCCGGGAATTGGGTAATTTGATTTCGATGTGCTCTTTCCGAATTTCAAATTTGCCACTCGCCCCGCCATATTGTCAAAATGGCGCCATTTTAGTAGTTTTTTCAAAATATCTCCTTTCCGACTCATGTGAAGATAATATATATTTATTTAAGGGGGATGCGCTTGGTCTCCGTTTCATACATTTTCCATACATAAATAATGAAAATTTTTGAAAATGAACATAAAATGAAATGAAAATTTCTTTATTACAAAAATTTAAGTAGAAAATAATCCTACAGTTAACGTCATCATCATCATCAACTCATATATATTGTCCTACTGCTGGGCACGGGTATGAATAGAATGATTAGGATTATGCTGTAGTCCACCACCTAGCTTACCGCGGCTTGGCAGACTTCACACGCCTGCGCCGTCGAGAATATCCCTCAGGCATGCAGGTTTCCTCATGATGTTTTCCTTCACGGTTAAGCGCGTGATAATTAAGTATTAATTCACACACAAAGAGATTTCATAGTAGTAGTGTATTAAATGTCTTTGTTCACACATGACTTCAAAAGGTCAGAGGTGCTTGCCTTGGATTCGAACTTGACCTTTGACTTGGCAGTCCTATGGTCATATCGCTAGTCTATCACTGCACTAGTGCACAGTGCTTGTCCTGAATTTTTTTTTAAATAGTTTTGGCGTACGAGCGCCGAAAACTATTTTGAAACTTGCTTTTCGTATATTTACCTAGTCGTTAGTTTGTGTCATTACTGTTATGTCTATTGTTTAACAGTTTGCATTTATACAGCCATGGCTTTTACAGAAGTACATTTTTTTTTAATGAAAAAGAAATGGAGACTTTGTTAGTCAAGAAAGGACAACAAGGATATACTTTGAAGGGGGCTATGATCGCTAGTGTTTCACGATATATGTGAAAACGGTAACATAGATAGGGAGAATAATATTATAATATGATATCTACCTCAAGGTGGTATGGAAACGAGTTTATAACCTAAAGCGCATATTGAAGTATGTACTTATAAACTTTGCTGCGTTCGTACACTAAAAGCTTCGAGCATTCCGTGTTGCTCGAAGACCAAAAGTAATGATTATACAAAAGAAATGTTGCGGAGTAAATTGTAGGGTTTTATTTTGTACCACATGTTTAAATATTGTAAAAAGAGTCGAAAAGCTGATATTGGCAAAAAACTGCTATTAGGTGCCATTTTTTCAATATGGCGGTGCTAGCGGCAAGAATACGAGGTGCATAGCTTAAGCATATTCGGCTTATAATGATCCCACTAATGGAACACAGGCCTCTCGGTGATAGGCAATGGGCCATAATCCACCACGCGCGCCCAGTGCGGGTATGTAGATGAGTGCGTCGTCTTCGAATTTTTGGTTCTAGGACATACCGGTTTCCTCACGATGTTTTCCTTCAGCGTTTTTGGGAGCAGTGGTGATGATATAATTTACACAAAGTGAAGCGCCTGTCTTGGTTAGAACCTACGACCTACAATTCGTAAGCCGCGGCTGTTACTACTGGGCCACCACCGCCACCGCTCCCAGGTGGAGGCTCCAAAATACGAGGTGGCAAAGTTGAATTTCGGAAAGTAGAAATCGAAATCGAAATCTATAAAATTACTCATTATCAAAACTCCCGGAAAACTTTCAAATGACTGTAGGTTGCTAGTTTATAAATCGGCAAGAAAATACCCAGATAGGTAGGTAATCAATTAGGCCATAGGTACTTATTACCTAAGTAAAAAGCTCCATAAGTGCAGCGGCAGGCTCAGTAATTTTAAACCGGTTTGAACTTACATAATTTGCGACATGATCATTACTTAGTTACGAGTGGTTATAGGTAAAAAACAACATACGTTGGTGTGTTTTCGGTGGCGAGGTAGGCCGCGGCGCCGGAACACCTTTCACGCAGCGACCCTCACAGCACACTTGGTCCGGCCCGCTGGTCGCGCGGCATTGTGAATTTTTTTCGCACGGGATTGGAAACAGGAGCACAGGGGCCTGTCCAGCTTTCGGACACACCAGCTTCTGCGTCTTGCCTGCACTCGAGTAATCCACGTTATACTCGTAAAAGTTACCAGAGTTGTGTGAGGATGAATAAGTTACGTCAGCAGTAATGGAATTGCCTAAGAACAATACGAGCTTAGGTCATTATCAAATGTCTTTTTTTATGAGTTGACACGATAATGGAGTTATCTTATTTCTGTTTAGGTATCGACGTATATCTATATCTGCTATAATAAAACTGTACAAAACCTCATTCTGTAGGTAAATAAAAATCAAAGTAAGTCAGAGCAAGTAGTCAAACGTCTGAACCGAAAAATGTGATTTTTTGAATTCTTGTCTAACAGATTTAATTTTATTTTAACTGTTAGAGAGCAAAATATGCTCCAACTTAAACTTAACGTTGGTAGGTACCTACATATTCTTATCTCATTTAAGAGATCCTGGGATAGAACTTGACCTCTCTGTTGTATTCAGATTCAGATCCATAGAAAGAAGAGATCATCACTGTTGATTTTTTTTTACTCATTTGTTTCCAAATTACTATCACCACGGGAGCGAAGCCGCAGGTAGGTACTATATTATGTATATTTACATTATTTACGTAGGTGTACCAGCTGTTATGTTGTGTACGGATTTCCTCATTTTTGACGATAGTAGGTAAAACGGATGATTATTTTCATAATTACACCTGCTTAGTTATTTCTGTAGCGCTAAGGTTTTCTTGCGCAACAGTTCTGGTCATGTCCTATATTTTCAAGAACATAGCCTTGATTATTTGTTTAGGTTTTCACAATAAAAATGTGAAAATCTAACTAGATGGTACATTGAGGCAGGTCTACCTGCAATTTGTTTTCTTTTTCAGTCTTCAATTTATTTTTTATTATAGGAACAGCAAACAGTTACATTATGGGACTTACCTATAAATAAGTACCAGCAAACGTTTTTAAGAAATAAAGTAACTTACAAACAATGACATAATAATATAGTTTAAAAATCTACAACATAAATTACCATGCAATTATGTATTTGAACATCAATAATAATATTTTTTGAAAGTTAATAATATAATTTGTAATCAAGGAAACAATTTGCATACAATGAAAGCCGCCTCTACCTAATACCTACCTACGACCGCTACGTGCCTGTCTTATCTTGGTATTTAGGATGTTAGAGATTTATAAAAGTTCTTCCATAAAATAGGCTTTAAAAATAATAAGAAATAATACGTACTGGTCTTCACAGGTGCACTTGTGGCAATCTGCGGTATCTGTATGGGCAATAACTGCAAGAACGGCCGCGGTGCTTCGGTTGTGGTCGTGGTTGTCGGCCGGGGAGTGGTCGTGGTCGTCGTCGTGGTCGTGGTCGAGCTGGTGGTACTCGGAGCAGATGTAGTAGTGGTTGTAGTAGTGGTGGTACTCGTTGTGCTACTGGTTGTGCTTGTGCTTGTTGTGGCGGGGCTTGTGCTACTGCTACTCGGCTCGACTACGTTAGCCGTGATCTGGGGTGTTCTACAATGGAAACCAAATCACCATGGAATGATGGATTCTACATAAAAGAATTGAGCAATGGCGACTTAGCTGGCACTATACCTCAACTACAGGTGCACTGTTAAAAAAATGAAAAGTGTCAATTACTAGTATCTACTAAGGCGCGTTGTGCATCTATTCAACAAATCCTACTTCCTATCCTATCCAACTTCCTATCTTACTATTAACTAATATGAATTTGAAAGTTTGTACGGATGAATGGATGGATGTATGTTGTTACTCTTAAACGCAAGAACTACTGAACAGATTTTCATGAAACTTTACAGTTTTATTGTTTATACATCAGAACAACATAATTATGCCTAGGCTTTAATTTATAATGATATTTTAGGAATTTCCCACAGGATTGGGAAAATTCTATTCGGGGCGGGCGAAGTCGCGGGCAAAGCTAGTCTACTATATAATTATTAGCACAAGTTTAGTCGTTACTTAGTTAATAAAAAATAAAGGAAATAAGACAGAAGTTATGAGATACAATAACATAGCCTGGCAGTTAAAGGCAGAAAGTCAATTTTATTAGAAAATAAATAAAGTCAAGAGACAGTGAAAGAATAAAATTTACTTGCGCAACCCAAAGCAGGGCTGGCACTCCGTTCAAGATCAGTCATGAAGAGTGGCGGGGCGCCATCCACGCCATGGCACTTTCAGTTTCCCACTGAGGTGCTCTCGGCACATTAATATTTTGGGAAAGCAACTAAGTACCTGTGCAGAAAACACCGGGGTTCAATGCTGGGTTCTGAACTAGTGGTGTCAACCGATCGTTGGCGACCCTGACTGCCTCGAGGACAAGGCGCAGCACATAAACCGGAACCGATTTTGATGAAATTTGGAACAAAAATAGACTAAACCTTGGGAAAGAATATAAGCTACGTTTTGGTGTAAAAAAGGGGTTGAAATAAGGGATGAAAATTTGTATGGGAGTTGGTCATTGTTGAAGATTAAGTAAACGATGAAACTTTGAATTTAGGCACTTGATAAGAACTAAAAATTTGATCCAGCGTTTTTAAAAATTTCGACCTGTGTGGGGATGAAATAGGGGATGAAAGTTCATATGGAAGTCCAAACAAAGTCACGCTTTGAAGGCCAACCTCGGAACCGATTTTGATGAAATTTGTTACAAAAATAGATACCTTTTGTTGTAAAAAAAAGGGGTTGTCATAAATGATGAAAAATTGTATGGGAGTTTGTCATTGTTGAAGATAAACGCTGAAACTTTGTGTTTAGGCACTGGATAATAAATAAATAAATATTTGATATGGGGTTTTTGAAATTTCAAACTGTGTGGGGATGAAATAGGGGATGAAGGTCAGTTTGGATTTTGACGAAATTTGGCACAAAAATAGACTAGACTTTGGGAAAGGATATAAGCTGCGTTTATATTTCGGTAAATAATAAAGTTGGGCAAATTTTGTGGTCGACCCGAGCAAAGAAGCGGACGGAAAGATATGTAAGGATGATTACAGAATTGGAAAAACTAAACAGTCAAAATCGTGTTGTCCACGCGGGCGAAGCTGCGGGCGGAAAGCTAGTGATCTATAATTTGAACGAAAATTACCACAGAACAGCTCTTTATCTGTTTTGTGAAAATTACAATAGGCGGTAACATACCTACGTTACGTCATGTCTTTTAATATTCGAACTGCTTTTGCGATCATAAAACTTAGTATATTGCAGATAACATTATATGTATTGTTCAACAAAGTAGGCAGTTTATAGTATTTCTATATACCTACCTACTCACGACTAGTTGCGTAAAGCGAGGATGGGTCAATATGTTAGAGTTGAAAAGATGAAGTGAATGCCTAAATCCATATCAAGTAGGTTAGTATATATTATATCATCAAAACAGTTTGTTTGAAATAAGTGTGCTTGACTCAAGTTAGCCGTTCCAAACAACCAATTATAAAATCATTTAATTAAGTGTTTTTATACATACATATCGAAATTAATAAAGAAAATAATCGGAAATGTGAAACATACATGACTCCAACTCTTTTTATTAAAATTTACCACTCCAAACCACATGCACAATGGGCAACTTCAGACAGGCTTAGTTATTTCGAACAAAATGTAACTAAGGTAAGCGCTGGTATTAGGTACCGACCCCCTTAAGGCAATTTGAAATTGATGTGATTTTTTAAGGTCAGTGGATACGTACACACTTTCTTGTTAATTTTTATGTATAAATTTTGGGTGTAAAGTTTTAATTTTTAACCGTGAATATAATGAAATACAAAGAGATCTTAGAAAAAAAAAATTGTGAGCAAGTCTAATGTTTCGATTACCGACCCCTTCCAATGGCTATGAAGCTATTAGCGATTTTTATGAAGGTACCGACTGTAAGGAAATAAAACAATATTACATAACATAACATACCATTCCTGTATTCCCCGAAGGGTTAGGCAGAGGTGTATGGTATGTTTTTAGGTCCCATGTAATAGGGGGCGAGCCTATTGCCATTCACCGGGCACAAATCCAGACTCCGAGCTGCTACTGAAAATTTGATAGAAAAACCCAATAACACTTTGCTCGACCTGGGGATCGAACCCAAGACCTCTAGCGTAGCAGTCGCGATTGAGACCATTAGACCAACGAGGCAGTCAATAATACCTCTAAATTTCTTTCCGTTTTTAGTTATACAACAATCATGCATGACAAAATTCTTCTTAAAAGGTTCTAAAAACGGCTGGAACAGTATATTATTATGCCTATCTTTTTTTAGGTTTGGTTACTATAACCATTTTAATATTAATCAAATTTATACTAATATAATGTAACTAGCAGTGGCCCGCGGTTTCAGCCGCTTTGCCTCGCTCCTAAGGACCGCAGCGTGAAGCCAGATAGCCTTCCTCATGATTGTGGCTATTATAAACAAAAATATTTTTCCTAAAACGACTGGCCGTTCCAAAGATTAACGCTTTCAGACAAACAACCTCTTCAGCTTTCTTAAATTAATATAGATTTATCCCCGTTTTTGCAACATTTGTCATTGATGCTCTGCTCCTATTGGTTTTAGCGTGATGTAAATCATCCTATAAAACTCTCCAGATAAATGAGCTATCCACTAAAGGATTTTTTTAATTCGAACCAGTAGTTTCTGCGATCAGCGCGCTTAACCAAACAAACAAACTGTTCAACTTTATAATATTAGTACAGATAAATCTGAAGTTGGTTTGAACGCGAAAAAAAACTTTTTGCGTTTGATAGGCAAACTCTTTAGCTAGGTTATAGGCATTGAAACATCACGCTACGACCCTTTGCAGCTGTGAAAAGCTAGTCTAAATGTACAAAATATTATTTTTAAAAATCCCGTAGGCATCTAAGCAGATATAAGCGGGATCCAAACTTAGGCTTAGTGGAATAGAGTTAGAGTCGGAGATAGCTTCTTATTGTGACTATTACCGACTAATATGAGTCGGTAATTAGTGCTCTAAGTCTAACTATAATATGTTTTACCGAGTCATAAAAAATGAATACTACTTAGTTCTATTCTAATTCCTAATTCTGATGAAAAAATACTGATTGAGAACTCAAAAAGGATTTGTAAATGTGCTCGTAAAATATTTTATATATACATTACAATATACATTAGATTAGTTATAATGTAGTACAAATCTTTAGAAAGTTAACCAAATTGTGATAAAAAAATCACAAAAAGGAAGTAAATCAGTCAAAAAAATGTAGGTCGTTAATAGATATTCACACGAGTAGATCACTTGAGATCTGTATGGAGTATGAAAATGAATTATATTACTGACACAAATCATACATAAATTCGAAAAGCTAAACAATGTGCATTGGCTATTAACGACCCAAGGGTCGGTAATTGCTGCCAAAAATTAAATCCATGAAGCTATTACCGCTGTAATTTAATTTTAAGTTTTACCTTATAATATTATTTAAATCCTATAAAATGTGTTGTTAAATGCGTAATGTACACCATAATTAATATGATTGACTGTACTGAATAACTGTAGATTTTATGTAAGTACAAGCAGAAAATTCCTTAACCAAAAATACAATTTACTTCCCAGAGGAAGTAAGGTTCAGTATGAGATGACCTGCGAACTCGCCGTCGTCACAGAAATTAATGTATTTTTTGTCTTTCCCGAGCTCTCAAGTCCACAAATATAACTTTAAAGTGAAGATAATACACAAACAAAACTTAAACAAAACTTAACTTTTATATAGACGACAGAAATGCGAAATACGTTAATGGGTCGGTAATACCTGCATATTTAGCTGCGTTTACCTTACACTTATAAATAATTTTCTGAGACTCGCCGTCACGCCGTGTGATGACGATCTCGTTTTTCCGAATTCCTTGGAATTTTCCAAAAATCTTGTCTATTGATGGGGTATGTTATAGTCCATAATGCTCACTTGTAATTAATTATCATGAAGGAAAACTACATGCCTTAGAGATTTCTCGACGGTGAAGTCTATCAACCCGCGCTAATTAAATGATCCTCATGGTGATGTAGTTAGGTATATCACCATTCTGAGAGAAGACCCGTGCCCAGCAGTGGGGCATTATGTATATGGGATGACTATTTATTTAACTATTATGACGCGATAAAATCCGTAATATATTGTAATACTCGCATAAAAGTGTTACATAAGTATGCATAATACGGTAAGGCAACATCGTTCGATATTGAACTACCTGTAAAGGCAGTCGTGTCGGTTGAAAGACATAGTTATGTCTTCAATAATGTTGCTGACGTCGCCTGAAGACGTAAAATGTGGAAGAGAAATTCGACATCACAGGCAGTGGTCTCTGTGGCTTAGTTGCTACAGCGTCTGGTACACCAGACGCTTTTACCAGAAAGACGCAGATTCAAACCCTGCCTGAGATCGAATTTGTCTTTCACTAGAAATTTTCTTGTGGTGGTCCCTCAATGGGAACGCAGGCATCACTAGAAAATTTCTTTAAGGGGCTATAATTAAATTTGGGCAGCAGCAGGACAACGTCTGGCGGGTACCTACTGGGGTTAGCTAGTAATTTAGAAAGAAGTACGTACGAGTATGTTAGTTTGCGTGTTTTACCTAATCAGTGGTAGCCCAGAGTGGTCGAATTCAAGCGCAATTTAAATGTAAGTACCTACTTACCTGTAGCTGGCTGTACCACCACGTGTTGTTGCGATTGAGAGGGAGAAACGCCGTTCTACGCATTATACAGAGTGAACGGTTGGGCGTCAATATCCCTCCCACCCTGTATAGCGCCTATCTCAGAACCAAAACATTATCGCAATAACATTATGGTGGTACAGCCTAGTTATTAAGTATCGTTCATGTAAGAATCTATAAGGTAGCTATATCTTTACTGGTAATAAAAATAATGGTCAGGTTAGTGTAGGTTACCTACTTATTTATTAATGTGAATATTTAGTTAATTGATAAATGTCAAAGACTATTAAACAATTCTCTTTGATAAATGTACTTAGCTATATAAAATAGGTTAAGAAGTTTTGAAGTTAGATTATTGCTGTTAACAAGTAGGTACCTATTTACTTAAAGCAAAAGCAATTTATTCTCACAGCATCGATTTTTTTCATACCTATTTTCTTGTGCAATCGACAATCTTTGTCTGCAGTTAGTCTCTAATGCAGTTTAAATGGAATTCGTAACATTAACAATATTACTTATATCACCACTGATTGAGTAGACTATAAGCAGATATATTACTACCTTCACCCGAAATATTATATAAAATATAAATTGTTTTCTGATTTGTATTTACTGTTTCATAATTACAGCCAATAAAATTATAATATGCCTACTTATGTACCTAGATACCTACTAGTTAGCAAGCTATAGTTATTTCGTTTAAGCAAACTGCATGACGTTTACAGAAATATTTGCAATATTTTCCTAATGTCCTAGAAAGCTACTGGAGTATATACATCGTGATTAGCCTTCAAAAATAAAGCAATGCAAAATAACTATCACAACAAAACTCGAGAGACCGCCCAATGACGTTGAATGAACGATGAATATATCATTGAGATCTCCTCGCTCGTCTTGCGTGTTAAATGTGCAATGGCGCCAAATGGCGCCGTCGCCATTACTATCTCAAAAATAATGAAATATTGTTAATGTTCAATATTTTATTCAGTGAGACTTATCTAATTTTACCATAATCAATAGTATCACGAGGCAGCTGGTAGATAGGTAGAATATTATAAAATCGTAGGCATCAGCTACCGACCTACCTAGGTAGATGATGCCTAAAGGTAGACCATAGCTGGCATGATTTTTAAACTTGGAAACTTGCTGATAGGTTCCATAAAGATTTTGGGTAATTCGCACGGGGTTTAAAAAACGAGATCATACGAATAGCACCGCGGTTAGATTAGTTAGGATAGTTTGAATACTAGGTACGACTATACAGAGTGACTGATACACTAACGATACTCGACGACGTGATATTTGGCTACCATATATGAAGAAAAAAAATACATTAGAAATAAATATTAATTAAACTTAACCGAAAGTTAAGTAATTAATTACGCAACGCATGGATACCTTCGCGTGCTATCTATTCATATCTATCAACATATAATAGGTTTCTACATTTCCTTATACTGGAAACGTCGAGCGTAGGGAGTGTATCCACACTTCATTTAATTAAAGAGAAATTCGTTTGAAAATTAATCTATCTAGTTTTATTACATAATTAGAATGAGATTCGAATACTGAGTACAAGTATAAGGGTCTCACCAGTCACCCTGTACCTACCTATGTATGTATAGGTAGGTATTTACTATACAGGGTGGAAGGGACATCGACGCACATCCGTTTACCGCGAATTCAATACATGACTCTGGTAGCGCTGATATTTTTCTGCTGAAATAAGCTTTCTCAGACAAAAGTGCAATACCTACACGGTCAATATGTATGGAACAGCGGATTTTTTAACACATTACCGACGAAAAATATCAACGCAGGGGGTCCAGATCAAAGAGAATTATAAATAGTCTTTGGTCCAGAACCATGTACTGAATTCGTAGTAAGCGGATGTGCATCGATGTCCCTTCCACCCTGTATATAAATCAATGCTATTACATATTTTATAAAATACCGGCCCAGCTTCACACGGTTGTATACAATTATCGACCAATTTACTAGAACTTTAATAAATTATACACCTAACCTCAGATGAAGAAATAATATCTGAGGCCTAAACCTTTCTCATGGATCACTCTGTTTATTGTTGAAAACCGCATGAAAATCCATTCAGTAGTTTTTTAGTTTATCCCAAAAAGATGCGATGATGTTGTAGCTACTGTTCTAGTACTAATAAGTACTAGTATTAGTTATTCTGTGGTTGTTGTGTAGGTAATGAACAGCAATCTATCTAATGGCAATGTGCCATAGAAATATTATATCTGTGCAATGTGCGCTAGGACGTTGTGCGAGTGCGACTATGCTCATACTCATTATCACGTAGGTGTACCTAGTGGTGTGTCGGTGTAAGATTGGCTTGATGATTATAAGTGTACTCAGAAGCAGCTTAATTACACAAATTGTTGTGCTGATAAAACCAAGAAAAACCAGGAAATAAGAGAGATAGGTAAATACTAACCGTTGCAGCTGAAGAGCGCCCGTCGGCTTGACGCCTTTCGTACAGAATCCTTTGCAGCAAAGGTGCAGGTTGCCCATTACCTGACGACACTCGGCATTCTTCTTGCATGGCAGTGGAAACAGGTCGAGCCAGCCACTACTAGTACGTACAGCTGGGCACACCACTGTTTGGCTGTCCACTGCGAATAAAGTTTTAAATGAAATTACGAATAATTATTAAGTTTAATTACCAAATATTTACAAGTAAGTATATGTATACAGTCAAGAGAAAAACAGTTGTTCATGTAAAAATATTTGTTTTTATTTGATCATGACCTTGGCCGCCAAATTTTTTCCCCAAATTTTTCGTCTATAACTCATTCTAGGTTCATGGCAGTAAAAATTGAGACATCAACGAAATGTATTTACAAAGTAAGTAGGTACCTACTAAAACTTTTGCTTAAAAATCGTAATCGTAGAAAAAATCGATTAAAATAGAGGGTTCAGCCAAAATTGTCAATTTACACTAAGTAGTAGTAGTACCTAGTTACTTTCTGCAAGGGCTAACGATTTTTACGCACAAAAAAAAATTGTTGTGAATAAGTTATAGTGATGACGCAATTCTTTCTGCTATGATCCTAGAATGAGTTATATAGACCCTCATATAGACCATAGACGATCAATTTTTGAAAAACCAAAAAAAGGATTGAATTTGGCGCCAAAGCAGAAACAAAATCATAACAGGCAATCAAGCATTTGATATTTTTATTTGGACCTTAATAATAAGTAAAAAAAATTTGATCATATTAATTAAATAACAAACAAAGTACCCAAGTACCTACCTATCTACTCACATAATTTAGAGTGCAAAAAGTATGTAATGCTTTTTATAAAAAAAAATACGTCAGGATATCCTAGAATGTAGGTATGTCAAAAATATTTAAATGGGTATATATTATGTCAATTTGAAATTCATGACTTAGCGAACGATTAAAGATCTAACTTCAAAATGGTTATTACGAAAGATGTGAATCTGCCGGAGTTTTCAGAATTAAAGACGGATGAAGTGAACATGTCAGCAGGAACCCTGATGGCCGCCGCCCCCTACATTGGCAAACAGTGCGAGAGCGTCAACAACGAGTTCATGCTCTGTCGGCAAGAGCGTGGCGACCCCCGACCATGCCTAGACCTCGGTAAGCAAGTCACGGCTTGCACTATGGAAGTTCTTAGAAGGATTAAAAGAGAATGTCTGCAAGAGTTCAATCAATATGCTAACTGCGTCGACAAAAGCTCGGGGGACTATGGTTTTAGGTACTGTCGACGTACACAGGCTGTGTTCGATTACTGCATGAAAGATCGGCTGTGTGTGCTACGACCCCATTTCGGATACTTCTGTCGCGGACGGGTGCACAGTAGTGAGAGCGAAGCACCAGAGCCGCCTCCCTGTCCGTGCCACCCGAAGGTGGAGGACGCGACGCCTTCCTTGCCGGACTGCAAGCCTCGTATTCCACCACGATTCCGAAGCCGATTATACTGGGTGTATGAGTAAATGTATTTCAAAGGCTAGTGAATTTCATATTACTTACTGAAAATAACGAATTCTTCTATTCTCTATGATTTATTTTATATTAGCATGTTATGTTTTTTAATTAAATGTTATTGAATATTTACAAAAACAAACTTATACCATACCTGCTATATTAACCACCACTATAAGAATACCTTACCTACCTTCCACAGTGTGAACACAAGAATAAAATTTATTCATGGGGTGGAAGAGTATGATACCATATACATAGGTACCTCATTCGAAAGTGAAACCGAAAAAGAAAAGAAATATAACCATTATGTTTATTACTATGTCACACTGTCATTTTTTTCCGTATCGTGAGAGGGTTCACTTCACAAACACATCACAGATTTCAACAAACAGGAAAATCTATACCTATAACCTATTTTTCTAGTCTGAGCTATAAGTCATACAAATATTTAGTTCCGTGAAGGGACCCCACAACCGATGGTGTGGCAGAAGTCGATCTCTCAGCCAAGTGTAGAAGCCAGTCATTACAAGTACCTACATAAGCACAAATTAATTAAGTAGGTATACAAAAGTGGTAAAGCAAGCAGGCGTGTCGGTGAGCGGAGTGGGGCAGCGGCGGCGGCTAATTGTGGCTAAGGTCCGGCACAGCAGCTGCACTGGCGAAGGTCGACGAAAATGCACCGCGAAGTGGGTCAAACACCTCCGAATAATTGGACAGATGTAGTAATAATTTGATTGTACTTTACTATCATCAATGGGTAGGTAATTATACGAAATACATAATATTCAATACAGTATGAAACGTTTAATTTTTTTCCCTGATCCCGAGGTTCCTAAAAATCTACTTCTACTTTATTCTAAGATCGAGCTCTCAGAGGCTTATAAGACGTTTTATCTCATATGAGACCATGAGAACCAGAGTTTTGTTTTTTAAATAGAGCTTTTGCCTATAACGCGTTACTTATGGTGTTTTAAAAAACCGGAGTAGTCTGTTTAATTTTCTCAATTGTTAAAGATGGCAGCACAGAACTGTAATAAATTTCTGTAAAAAATAATTATAACAACAATCAAGCTTTTAATTTTCCTTTAAAATCTCAGTACTCATTATTGGTAGATAGGTTACTCAGGTTCTCATGGCCTCATATATAAAAATCTCGTGTAACAATGTTTGTTATCGAACTCCTACGAAACTGCTTGACCGTTTAACCACAGTTAATACTGTGGTTAAACGGATGGAACCTCCTTCTTTTTGAGGTCGGTTAAACCACGGTACTAAAAAAAGAAGGAGGTTCCATTTTTCGGAGACAGACAACGGCACTCTTCAAAAAATGACAGTAAATCAACCCAATTGCTGATATCGCATAAATATGCATTGTTTACCTACGAATAAATAACAGTATTAATTATTCGTAGTTGTTTACGCAATCACACAACATACTGAGGGGTAAAGGTGGGGTATAAAAAATAGCCCACAATCTATTCTCAGACTTACCAAATTATACACAAAAAAACATAATAAACAGCCAAAAATATTGTTGCTAATTGTTCGTCTAACACATACGAGTATCTATAGGTATTAAAATCATAATATTATAAGTACGTACAGGGGGCCTACCATAAACTCTTATAGCAGGTCAATTTTAGACGGAAAGTGAACTGTCGTGTTATTTTGTACCATGAGCACATCAAATAACCGGCCAGCCAGCGGTCACGTGACTTAAGCCGGCGAGCGGTCACGTGACAACATTTCAGCGGGCTGACCTGCAAAGAGCTTTACCATCAACTCATTTTTGACATTAGAACACTTGAAATTGAACTGCCCTGCAGTCATATTTAGCAGCCGTATAGAAGTAGCTTTTATTGACCTGTTTTCTTTAATTTGTAAGAATAACCTAAAGTAAAAATGACTTAGTGCATAACATACTATTGTGGCATTATTTAAAATTTTAGACAGAATAAAAGTATTATATTTTCCGTTCATTTTCGATGTGTGATGAAGACGAATTACTTAAGTACTTGATTTCTTGAGTAATATATCGGTAATATCCACGGAAGAGTTTATCTCTTCCGTGATAATATCAGTGATAAACTCATCACTAAAATAAAAAAAATAGAGTTGGTACTTAATTAAAATATACTTACCAGAAAATAAAGAACACATTATTTATTTTTAATTTATTGTTGTCTGCCCAGCCTTTATAATATTTGATAGCACCACCAACAGCAACAATGGAATTCCAATTTTCCACTACCTCCGTCCGCATCACACATCTTCGAAACATTGACCGAGCACTTAAGTTGTAGCCCATTGCAATGTTATTGTGATTATTTAAAATTCACACAACGTTTCCAATTGTTCATATGAAACTCTTTTTTAAATCATGATAACTTAATTTGATATTTCCTTTACCACTCACAACGACGAACACGATACAATTGTCTGCTATGACGAAACTACCTTCTTACAGTTTGTTCGAAATAAGTAAGCCGATCGGAAGTTAGCCGTTCCGAACTACATAATTAGAAATGTGAAACATATACAACTCTAATTATCTTTACACCGACTCTTTCTATTAAAATTTACCACTTCTAAACCACTTGCAGACAACTTCCGATCGGCTTACTTATTTCGAACAATGCTTTCAATTTTTTAATTTTTAGAACACTCGTTCCAAAAATTTAAAAAAAAATCCACCACCCCACACCACTCAAGAAGTTATTATGATCTCGTAAATTGTGCATAAGAAATTATTTGATTCGTATGTACTTAAAGCTTCGTTCGAAAACAGCCCTTATTTTAGTTGCTTGTATGCTAAGTGTTTTAAGTATTGACAAGGGTCTTTAACATTTAAATCATGATAACTAAAAATGTTTTGCAACAAAACTTAGCGTCTGTAGAAGTATCACTCTCATAAAAACAGTATTTTGAAATAATTATCCTAACTTCCTTAAAACCGTAAAACCGATAATAATGCGAAAGCGTATTTCAGAACGTTTATTTATATTAAAGCGAACCGGACAGCTTTAGTGTAGCAGGTCTGAAGTTGATGCATTGCAGGGCAGTTTGAATTGTTCATGGTACAAATAGAAAACCTGTCAGGTTGACCTGCAAAGTTGGCCTGTCCTGTACTTGGCAAATATTTTATAAGTTCATGGTAGGCCCCCAGGAATATTTAACCTATTTAGTAACACGCGGAGATAAGTACTAATCAGCAAATATCGCAACATGCATCCCTATAATACGAACTTAGAAAGAGAAAGCATTATATAATAAGGTTCAACTGGTAACATAATTTAACTAATCTTATTTTTTGGATCCATTAAAAACATCCCTTCCCTATTGTTTGGCTTCTATCACTCATAAAAGCACTACAGTAACCACACCATCTACATAAATTCTGACAGCCAAGCAGCTCTTTTAGCGCTGGAATCTAACGTTATTACGTCGAAACTAGTGGAAGACTGCATGGCTCGATTAAACACTCTAGCAAAGAGAATTAAGGTAGTTTTAAGGTGGATACCGGGTCATGCGGGTATCATTGGCAATGAGCGTGCCGACGAACTCGCAAGAGCGGGGGCCAATGGTACGCAGCAGGGCCCTGAACCCTTCTGTGGAATACCAAAAGCCCTTGCTCAAAAAACCCTCACTGATTCTAGTTTTGAGACTGCCATGAAGCTCTGGACGGAATCGGCGGGTATGGCCCACTCTAAAGCTTTAATTAAAGCCTATAGTAAAAGGCAAACAAACCTTCTCCTAACGCTGAGTAGGAATAATCTGCGCATTGTCACGAGAGCCTTAACAGGACGCTGCTGCTTAAACAAGCACATGTTCAACCTAAGGCTGAGCGATACGCGAACCTGCAGATATTGCGAAGAGGCTGATGAAACGCCACTTCACCTTCTGGGGGAATGCGGACCGCTGATGCACAAGCGTAATGCGCATCTGGGGAAACATGTATTAACCCCAGATGAAATAAGGGAGCTCAACCCTAAGGAAATCCTGCAGTTTATAGCAGCCGCAGGGTTCAGCGGTGAACTTTAAGTCTTTAAGTGGCGATCACAATAGACCGAAATCGGTCGCAGTGATACTATAGCCACAAATACCAATAAAAATAAAAAAAACACTCATAAAGAGAACATAACATAAAGTACGGTGGCCGGCACATCAAGTTACCACAAAATGTCAAATTTTCACAGTTGATTTTGAACTTTATCGTTAACAATTTAAGGTTTAAAATCATTTGGAGACATTTGACAGTTTTGTATACCTTGACCTGCTGGCGACTGTACCATCCCAATCCCGCCCGTCGGGTATTCCCCAAAGGGTTAGCAACAAAAAAACGGGCGGTTCATAGACAAAAAAAGTTTTTGATTGCCAAACTATGTTACTGGCACATAATAAAGAGCAAAGACTATTATTATTCTCTTTGGTAAAGAGTCTGGTTATAATTCGATTCGATTCGATTCTGGTTCGATTATAATTCGAAATACTTAATAATCCTTTTTTTTCAGTTTGCGACTTTTTGCAACTTTTCGCAGGCTTGCGGTTAAAGGGCAACTAAAACTTCTCGTTATTTTAAGTACTTACTTAGAATAATTTATGTTTGTCGCTTTAATAATATCTTTGTGTCGATTGTAATGGCAGGAAAAGCAATAAGAGCTAGTCAAATTATAGCGCTGCTGGAAGTGAGGTGTAGCCAATGTTACGTACGAAAACGAAAATACACAATACCACGAGATGACCGCTTTTTAGTGACTCAGGCGCTGAGGAACCGCACATGCAGTTATATAGACCTCAAAAGAAACCTTGAAGAGGTACGAGGAGAATAAGCGTAGTGTAATTAAGTGAGCCTATGGCCTGTGAGGAGGAGGCTTTAGCCCCCCCCCCCCCCCTCCCAAGTTACTCCGTGAGCACCGGATACTAGGTAACTGGAGTAGCATACTGTTCTTCGATGAGGCTCGCATTTGTCTCAATGGTGACGACCGACGTCGGCGAGTTTTACGAAGACTAGGGGAACGCTATACCGACGTATGTTTTGAAGAAATCACCCCTTACGGTGGAGGGTCCGTTATGTTTTGGGCGGGCGTGACTTCCAGCTATCGTACCGAGATAGTGTTCTTTTATCATGGCTCACTAAATGCGCAAAGGTACATAACAGAAATTCTTTATCAACATGCCATTGGCTACATGGACGATAATGCTCGAGCCGGGGACGTAGATGCTTATATGCAAGAGGGTCGGTATTTATTCGTCGTTTGGATTGCATTGAGCATATGTCGGACCTAAAAAAGCGAGTACGATCTGTTCAACCACTTCCACAAAACATCAGGGAGCTTTAAACGTGGGATCTCGGCTGAGTGGGACACATTCCACAGGACACTATCAAAAGCCTACATGCTACATGCCGTAATTGCTGCAAAGGGAGGTTATATAATAAGTATGTAGGTACTCGTTATTATTTTTTATCTTTTAATAGCAGTAAAAATTTAGACATTAACAATAACTTATCCACAATCATGTAGTTGCCTCATTAGGGCAAAACAATAGATTTTACATTGTGTCTATAATAATTTATGGCCCGTCATTGCTGGCCTTTAGGGTGTATCGAAAATGGTAATTTACATGTTGGCCTCCGTGGTCAACAAACCGATAACGTATACATATCCCATTATGTATTCCCTCAGTAGCTAACATCCGCCAGTGCCAACTAACTTATGTCCATAGAATTTGTTTATAAAACTAAGGTACTTAGGTATCTAAGTAGGTATATTTAGTCAAACTTAGTTTTCATGGCCGTATTATTTAAGGGTTCAAATCACCTCCAAAACGAATAGGCCTTCTATGTTTTTATTTTATACCACCACCTGGGATTCAGTGTGGTATAGGTCTACACTTATTTATTTATTTATTCAAACTTTTATGTATAAGTAATATATTACATAAGGCGGATTTATGCCATATGGCTTTCTCTACCAATCATAATTAATGTTTCATCCATGGTAGATGTAGGTAAGTAGTACCCAAAGAGAATTATCATAGTCTTTGGTAGTACCTAACGTACTTTTTGGAAGGAATACGTGTACGCACGGCTACACAAAAAGCTATACACAACCAGTATATGCTGGCCTTGAATAATGCGGCAAAGCTTTACAATGGGATGTCAGTCTAAACTGGTTCTGTATACCTTGATGTGTAGCCGTGTGTACCTATTCATTATTCTCTTTATTTATTACTTCTAACATACCATCACGCCTGTATTCTCCGAAGGGTTAGGCAGAGGTATACTAATGTAGGTACACCCACACTTCACCGGTATGTTTAAGTCTCACGTAAAAGGGCGAGCCTATTGCCATTATCCGGGCACAAATCCAGACTCCGAGCTGCTACTGAGAATTTCATTGAAAAACCCAATAACACTGCCGAACCAGGGAATCGAACCCAGGACCTCAAGCGTAGCAGTCACACATAGGACCACTAGACCAATGAAACAGTCCTTATTTATTACGTCTAATAATATTTTATATATTATTGTTAATCCTGTATATTTATTCAAAATCTAGCGACGCGGCGACGGTCTTGGTATGAGGAGAGAAAAAAGACTGTCCTACATTATTATGTGCAATAACCCCTAATCGGCTTTAACAGTGTAGGTAGGTACCATAAATCTAGGTTGGCCAAAAATTTGCGAGGATGATAGATACCTATAGAATATTATTAATTATAAATGGGTATTGTAGTGACTTTGTATACGAGCAATTTCCGGACATCAGAAAAAGAAGTTGCGGTAAAAATGATATAGCAGGAAAGTTGAGGTGCGGATATCGTCAATGAAAGGAAAATAAAACTACTTACGAGAAAGCAACAAAAAGGCATGTACCTAACCGATGAAACCTGTATAATACTTTTACTACGTAATGTATTATTTATTATAGATACACTAGACTTTGCATAGCTTAGGAACCTTTATGTAAGTACTTTTTTTTCTAAAACACAAACTATATTTACCTGAATTAATTTTTCCTAGAGTAAGCACTGCCGCTAACGTTAATAAATTTTGAATGTGCATATTTATGCAATGTTATATTTTATTCCACATATAAATAAAATTTTAATAGGTATCTTTTTGTACAGGTACTTAATCACAACTTTATAATTAATGGCACTGTTGGGAGCGGTTGTTTAGCGAGGTAGAGGTACTGTTACTGCCTGTCGCAGCTGGCGGTAAGGTGGCCACTGATGCTGGCGAACGGCGCTCGGCACTCGTCACGTTGCATAAGTACCGGCCACAGTTGATACAGATTATCATTTGGGGGACACCAGTACCTACTTTCGCTACTTACCTACATTTATTTTGTTCCAGTAAAATACAATTTGAAAGAGTCGTTCGCCTTGTCTGCTTCATACAAATAGGTAGGTATCAATGAAGAAAAAAGCTTTAAAGATTTAAACTCATACCTACCTACTTAATAAATTGCGCTTACACTCTTGTGACGCGGAGATAACTTGTGTAACGCTTACGTCGTGTTGACCAACGAGCCAATTTGATTCAAAGTCAACCTACCAGGTCTATGAGGACTTGTGGTTGAAAGTAGTTGATGTTCTGTAGCGAGTTGCCCTTGCCTTACCAACCTACGTATGTACATACGTAGTCTCAGCGCATGAGGATAAAGCAGCTCGGTAGAGGTTTTTCTTCCGGCTTGCTTTACAGATAAATATCATTATATAAGGATAAAACATATTCTTACTGAAATAAAATATAGCCTATGTTACTAATTATTGATACTTTCCAATTGTGATAGAATTATTAAAATAACATAATCGGTTCAGTAGTTTTAGAGTTTATCTATACAAATGAACAACATTATCTTCTTTATTAAATCAATTGGTACTTAAATTACTTATTAAGTAACTTTAACGACAATAATAGTAACCTAAACATTATCCTTCCACAAATCAGATGGTTTCACTAAAGCACGAAAGTGGAGCAACTTGCGCAAGAGAGGACTGGATGGCCCGATGATGACAACCAAGTGACGGGTCATCACTGGGGTGATCAGATGGAATCGGGAAGATGACTTCGATAAAGACAAATACTCTGTTCCAACGCGCAACAGGTTGTTACAAAAGGTTACAAAGTAACACCGTGCGCGTGACGTCATTGCTACAGCGTCATCTATCAGTGTAGAGTTAAGTAAAGGACTTTCGAGACCGAAAAATGTTGGAGACACGAAAAAGTTTATCTCAGTGGCTAAAATAAATATAATATTTACCTTACGTTATTTAATTATCTTAAATATGACTTCTTGCAGACATTATGTAGGTATAGATACATGTACACATAAATGTAACAGATTTTCCAAAAAATAAAAAATATTTTTTACGCGTATTTTATTGATAACGAGTTAGTTACAGTGGTGGTCTAGCGGTAACGGCCGTGACTTACAAGTTGTAGGTCGTAGGTTCGAACCCAGACAGGCGCTTTACTTTGTGAAAATTATTTCATCACCACTGCTTCCAAATGGTGTAGGAAAAATTCGTAAGGATACCGGGGCGTCCTAAAATAAAAAAATTGAAGATATGTGACATCTACCAACCCACACTCGGATCCGCGTGGCGGATTACGGCCCACTCCCTCTCACAGAGAGGAGGCCTGTGTCCCAGCAGTGGGAACATTATAAGCCGATTACGATGATCGATAACGAGCCGTTTTCAAAACAAATTCTTTTAGCTATAATAATAATTCTGAACTTGCAGCTGACACCCAACTGTCAATGAAATCGCATCATCCCTACTTCCCTACTAATATTATAAATGCGAAAGTAATTCTGTCTGTCTGTCTTTCTGTCTGTTACGCTTTCACGCCCAAACCACTCGACCGATTTTGATAAAATTTGGTGCTGGGATAGACTAACGCTTGAGAAAGGACATAGGCTACCTTTTATTGCAGAAAATAGTTTTGAAGGGGTTGAAATAGGGGGTGAAAGTTTGTATGGGAGTTCGTCATTTTTCAAGATAAATCCATGAAACCTGTGTGGGAATGAAATAGGGGATGAAAATTCGTGTAGAAGTCCAAACAAAGTCACGCTTTCAAGTTTAACCCCTTTAAATTTTGTGGTCTTCCCGAGCAAAGAAGCGGACGGAAAGATATGTAAGGATAATTTGCAATTTCCCGCCAGAATTGGAAAAACTAAACAGTCAAAATCGTGTTGTCCACGCGGGCGAAGCTGCGGGCGGAAAGCTAGTTTAAACTAAAAGAATGTAAGGTAACCTGGTGACAGTGCCAACTATTATAATTTATTTCTATGCAGTCTCTCGCCATCTTGTGAGCTGATTGTGCGCGTGCACTTTTCCGTTTGTGCGTTTTATCATAATTTGTGATAACTGATTAAAATGTCTAAAAGAGGACGTACTTTAAACACCCAAGCTCGCAAATTGGCGGTAAAATTACACCAATATTTCGAGCGTGAGTCTCAAAACGGTGGGCCTCTTTTGCCAGTTACACAAGTACGGGATCGTGTCGGTGAAGCACTCTGCATTGGTAACTGTACCGTTGGCAAAATCATACAGGAAAAATTTGGGCCTTCAGAGAGTGAGGATAACGTAATTAACATGCCGAAAAAAAAAACAAACTTGTGACAGGTATCGATCGATTTGATACTCATGCAATTAGAAACCATATTAATTAAATAATTCTGCAATAAACCTTTTTATTTATTTTTTAAGGCTATTTCACAAAAGGCGAATTTCCAACTTTGGCAAAGTTACGAGTAACTTTGCAAGATGTTGGGTCGTACGCATAACAATTTTTCGTCTGTCCACTTTTTTATGTCCGAAACCATTTTTTTATTTTTTGATGGTTCTCAATGACTCTATGCTTACATTGTACACACAGCTACACATCAAGCTAAACATTAAATCTTCTACCATGCCAAACATTTTATTTTCCTAATATTGTTAAAATAAAAAATAAAATAAAAACAAATATTAGCACAAAGACAAAGGCCTGTGACGTTTTGCCAAAATATTACTAAAAAAGCATTCTGTCAGGCTGTCAGCAGCTGTCTGATTTGTCATTTGCCTTTTGCCTTGTGTCAAAAATTTAAACAAATAATTTTTTTTTCGGAATTTTATCTTTCAGTTTGTGTTTATTTTATTTTCTTAATTTTAATGTTTAATTACTTTCCGTATATTTTTTTTTTATGATCACACGTTTTTTCCATTTCACTTTGTCATTGGCAGAATTGTCGACAGCGGCATAATTGCCATAAAAAAAAAAAAAAAAAAAAAAAAACAAATAATTTTGCAGTTGGCAGCACGTGTTACATGTGGCCGTTCTGGACAAATTAATGTATTAAATAAATACTCAAAAAGATAAAATGCCCCAATTAGATCAGAAACCGCGAGTACTTTTAGAAGAGTTTCGCGTAAAGGTAAGTCACTTCATAGATTATTATTATTATTATTTGATTATATTATTATTAGACATTCGGATTTGCATTTGTGTTTAATCTTTGATTATATTTTTGTAGTTACCTTTCTGGGAATTATAATTATAGTTTCTAGACTATAATTATAATTCCCAGAAAGGTAACGTAAGGTCATCTCTAGATGACACACCATCCACCAATTCCATTACCATCATTTGTTCATTATTTTGTACCTACCTTTTGTAAATGCAGCAGAGATCTTAAAATATTTGATAGTTATTAATTGTCAATAAAATTATCTGTTGTGTATATTGATGCTACGGCTCATATTTTAGAATGCTCCTAATGATTACGGCATGGCTGATGAGAAGTGGAATTTTAAAAGTTTTGTGAAGAAATTTCGGATAGTTGTTGTCAGGATGGATAATTTTGAAATGGAATTTGATTTAATTGGTATTCAGCCTGCATTTGCTAATGCATTTAGAAGACTGATGTTGAGTGAAGTGCCAAGTATGGCGATTGAAAAAGTGATGATTAAAAATAATACCACTATAATTCAAGATGAAGTGTTAGCACACAGATTAGGATTAATTCCTCTCAAAGCAGACCCAAGATTATTTGAATATCGTCCTGAAGGTAAATACATTGTTATTATTAATTCACTGACACCCATCCCAGTTGCCAGTTGGGCTATAATAATAGGACTTGACAGGTTAACTCTTTGAGGAATACAGGCTTGATGGTATGTTATGTTGTATAGATTGTGGTAAAATTTCCTTGTATAAAAATAATCTTACTTTTTCCTAGATGCAACAGATGGAACTGAATTTAATACTTTGGAGTTCTCAATGAAAGTAAAATGCTCCTTAAATAAATCACAGCCAAAAGACTCCTTCAGAGCTGAGGATTTATATGAAAACCATAGTGGTATTGTATATTTTAATCCTATTATGTTGAGCTTCTACAGAATAAAATGAAATTATATACATGTTGCACATGCTTTGCTTATGACCTTTAACACATAGTGGCCATATACCCATAAACCATTATATTAATGAAAAAGCTTACTAGCAATGTGGGTCACACCACACATTACTAGCATGTCCAACGCCCTAGCCATTAGGCTACCGCCGCTTCCATTAGGTAATTGCTATGTAATCTTCATAGTTTAATAATTTCCAGAAATCTTGAAATTAAAATAAAATATATTTAATTATTGTTTTAGTATACTCATCACATATCAAATGGCAGCCGATTGGTAACCAAGCATCTGTCCATAAAGAAGCTGATATTGGCCCAGTGCATGGTGACATTCTAGTGTCCAAGATGAGACCAGGACATGAGTTGGACCTAAGCCTTGTTGCTGTCAAAGGCATTGGTAGGGACCATGCTAAGTTCTCCCCAGTTGGTGTGTATATTATTTTTTTTTACTTTAATTCTAAGTAAACAAGTGAAAAGGGTTTTCCAAGTACAATATAAAAAAATATGGGTTTCCCTTTGAATTTTATTTTCATAGGGAACACAAACTAAGCTAACATAATCATAAAAAAGGACAAAACAATTTCAAAACCTAATTTTACCGAGACTAAGAATGTACGTATGATGTAGAATATTGAAGAAAAATTCGATATCACAGGCACTGGGCTTAGTATTTTAGTTGGAAAAAACGTTAACAGGAGGGACGCAAGCTCGAGCCCTGCATGAAATCGAATGTTTAAAATGAAATGAGTATTAATGCCAAATGCAGTAAAAAAAACTTTGCTGACAATTATTATGGAAACAAAAAAAATACGGTTGCAGACTAACGCAGGGCAGTTGAAAATTAATTGTTGTCAATTAGGTAGGTATACATAGTAATAATGTGCTTTAAGTAGTTACTAATTATATAAACATTGCAAAATCTATCGTTCTGTAACTGGGGGGGTCCATATAAGCTTTCCTGAATTAAAATATGTACCTATTCTATTTATGAGCTTTCCCGCTCTCATGTTTTTTTTTCAGCGACTGCTTCTTATCGCCTGTTGCCTGAAGTGACCCTGACGCGTGAGGTGCGCGGCAGTGAGGCGACTTTGCTACAAAGTTGTTTTGCGCCGGGAGTTATCGGTTTGGACTCTGAAGGACGAGCTTACGTACGGGATCCTAGATACGACACATGCAGCAGAAACGTGTATAGATACGACGAAATAAAAGATTCTGTAATTTTGAGCAGAGTACGAGATCATTTTATATGTATGTATAAGTATAGGTACTTACTTGTTTTTTTTTTACTTCAAATATTAGCAAATTAGGTACTAGCTGTGCAGGTTTTATGTTGTTTTCTTGGAACTCGGTGGTCCTTCACTTGTCGGTGACAGCCTGACAGCAGTTTCGATAAAGCCAAGATCCTTTGGTGGAGACCTGGAAACTAGCTTATTATTTGCAACAAATCTTAGAAAATTGTAAAAAAAAGAAACCTAAAAAAGTTGTGTGTAATTCCGCAGACACAAATTGTGTGCCATCAAGAAAATTATATTAGGAGTAGCATGTTCGCGTCCCATCAAGAAAATTATATTAGGAGTAGCATGTTCGCGTCCCATCAAGAAAATTATATTAGGAGTAGCATGTTCGCGTCCCATCAAGGAAATTATATTAGGAGTAGCATGTTCGCGTCCCATCAAGAAAATTATATTAGGAGTAGCATGTTCGCGTCCCATCAAGGAAATTATATTAGGAGTAGCATGTTCGCGTCCCATCAAGGAAATTATATTAGGAGTAGCATGTTCGCGTCCCATCAAGGAAATTATATTAGGAGTAGCATGTTCGCGTCCCATCAAGGAAATTATATTAGGAGTAGCATGTTCGCGTCCCATCAAGAAAATTATATTAGGAGTAGCATGTTCGCGTCCCATCAAGGAAATTATATTAGGAGTAGCATGTTCGCGTCCCATCAAGGAAATTATATTAGGAGTAGCATGTTCGCGTCCCATCAAGAAAATTATATTAGGGGTAGCATGTTCGCGTCCCATCAAGGAAATTATATTAGGAGTAGCATCTTCGCGTCCCATCAAGGAAATTATATTAGGAGTAGCATGTTCGCGTCCCATCAAGGAAATTATATTAGGAGTAGCATGTTCGCGTCCCGTAGCACAGAAACATTTACTAATTAATAATTATTATCCTTTTACAGTTAATGTGGAATCTGTTGGAGCGATGGCACCTAATGTTATATTTGTGGAAGCTGTTAGAATATTACGAGACAAATGTAAATCGTTTTTGGATGAGTTAAATAAATTTAATTAACTATTAGATATTGTCTTGTACATATTGGTATTTGAAATCCTCCTTGATCGCATTTTTAGGTAAGCACGGCTACACGTCGAGATGTAAAACTTGTTTTAGCTGACCTCTCATTGTACGAAAAACCTCTACAATGCGAGACCAGCCTAAACTGGAAATATATAGCTTGACGTGTAGCCGTGTGTATATACATTTTAGTTTCCGTCTGTGGTTCTTACTATTCTTCTTATTATATATTTTTACATGCATACCGTTATGGTATGCATGTAAAAATATAGTGAGTATGAGTTGTTTTCCCTGAAATGTTACCCAATTCCGCCGGTATGTTTAAAGTCCCATGAATTGAGAGGCGAGAACTTGCCATTAATCGGGCACAAATCCAGACTCCCGAGCTGCTACTCTACTGATAATTTCATAAAAAAACTCAAAACTGCTCGACCTAGGAATCTAACCCAGGACCTCTAGCGTAGCAGTAGCACTAAGGAACGTGAGGCAGTCTTATATAGACAAAGGAAGGACTTGGTTGTGCTTGCGGATTTTCAAGTCTCAAAGCACGAGGCGAGGAAGTCAGAGGAAAAAAGTGACCCGGGATCGTCAAGGAAAAAGTCTTGCCGCTTGCCAGTTGAAAAGTAGAGACGAGCTGATAAGTTTTTTTTTTTTTAAACACTCGAGCTAGGGTTGCCTTCTCCAATTTTTTTTTACCCCTAGAGCTCAACTTAAAAACCCCTAAAACTACTATTGTTTTGGATAACCCCCTAAATGAAAAATAAAAGAAAATATACGTTTAATTAATTCTTTATTTATACTTTTTCAGAATTTCGTACGTTGAACCATTTTCAATCGGTTCGTCATTTTTATGATCATACATACGCACGTTTAATAGTTTTTAACATCTTTCTTCGGATCTTTGGAGTAAATGTCATGACATTTACTCCAAAGATCCTAATCGCTGTAGTGTAAAGTGGACCATCATCACACTTTGCAGCATTATAAAAAAATCCCTAAAAAAACACTAAAAATATTTAGCCCCTAAAAAATCAAGCTAGATTTTTTCCCCCTAAATTTAGTGGAAAAAACCCCTAAGTTGGTACCCTTGACTCGAGCTTCGAGCAACACGGTAAAGGTTTTGGCGGAAATCCTCTATCTAACACCAAAATATTTTTTATATCGATTTACACTCGAGTTTCCTTTTTGCTCGAAGCACTCGAGTACCTGCTGTCTTTTTATTTCCTATTAAGGCTATAGCGTCAGCTTTGGGCGCAAAATTCACTTTTTTCTTGGTATTTCGCACAACTTTATCACATTCTAGGGATGGCAGTAGAAATTGTGACATCAACAATAGCACACAATTGAGTATTAAATCTATGGAGATGGAGTGTAGATAAATTAATTCAAAGATTAAAACTTTTGCTTAAGGGTAAACTTGAGGCGTTAACTTTGGGCGATAAAAACATTTTTTTCTTGATTTTTCGCAAATTGCCATTAACCGGGCACAAATCTAGGCTCCAAGCTGCTACTGAGAATATCATAGAAAAAACTGAACATCACCGCTCGTTCGTCCTGGAAATAGAACCCAGGACCTCTAGCATAGCAGTCGCGTTTGGGACCACTAGACTTATGAAACTAGGAAAATAAAAGGGTTTTGGTAGGGTGCCGTGGTCTATTAGTTTCTCTCATTAGTCTACGATACAACTCAAGCTAAACATACCGTCACTGGTCACATCACTTGATTAGTAAGTCGGGTTGGCGGGTAGCCCATCCCTAGTTGTGATTTCGATTAATAATTATATTGAAATTGACTGAACAACAAAAATAAAACTATTTGGTTTTAACAAATTGTTTACCTTTTTCTCATTTGTATCCAGATTCTTTATCATGGGTAGTTTAGATAGAGCTGTGTTAACGGGATTTATTTGTCGACTATGTTCTGAAATGCATCGTGTTGTGCTACATATCTATGGTGAAGAAGGCACACGTTTGTGTATATCGGAGAAAATAAGCAGATACCTTTCAATAAATGTACGTTACTCTGTTTTGTTCATTCGTATAAAAACTTGCTAGGCTACCTTGTTCCTGTCGCGGTCTATGGACCAGGAGTTTAGGGCAAGGGAAGGCAAGAGCGGTTTAGAAGGAAGACTATGACATATTCTGCTGTTCTGCTATCTCCCGAGATGGTCGTGGATCCATGAAGATGTTCCGCACCCCCAAAAGAGGGCTATGTGTAGAGTAGGTTAGATGCGTATAGGCATTTATTTGTGAGTAAGTACATAACTATTGTGTTGTATACACAAATCATGTTTCAGGTATCTAGCCAAACCATCTGATACCCAAATCAGTCGATTACATTCCCAATATACATGTGTATATTTTGTTTAAGAGCTGATCAAATCAAAATATTTATTTATTTTGTTACTTTCACAATAGCTTCTGTTATTCTTTGTACACATACTTTTTTTGTAATATGGTTTTTATATTGAGGTATAATTTCCAGGTATCACGGTCAGATCCATTGCCTAAAACAATTTGCAAA
This sequence comes from Subacronicta megacephala, assembly GCA_958496365.1. Classification (NCBI taxonomy): domain Eukaryota; kingdom Metazoa; phylum Arthropoda; class Insecta; order Lepidoptera; family Noctuidae; genus Subacronicta; species Subacronicta megacephala. The sequence goes on from OY292532.1 coordinate 5,031,201, forward strand.
AATTGTCTAGAGAGACTGGAGAGTCAACACAAACTAGTAATGGTGATGGAGCAAGCAGCTAGTATACTGAAACGCCAGCGAGCTTTACAAGAAACAATTCGTAGATGTGATAATAGCAACAATAATAATGCAAATGACCCACCAGAATCACCAACCCAGTAACATCATCTACTTATTCATGCTATATTTATTTTAATTATAAATAATTAGGATAGGAGACATTCCATGCTAAGCTGTGCAAAATTTTATTTGTTATTGTTAAAAACATTTATAATATTACTGAAAAGTAATTGGAATGCAACAATACCTCTTACGTAACTGATTATTACTGAACAATAAAAATGCAATAATTAATGGATAATGTTTATTGTAATTGTGTAAAACCAACATAACAAAATAAAATTAAGATAATCTATTATAGAAACAGTTAAAACAAGATGCATACATAACATGACAATTTTCTTTTGTCAAAGCCGTAATGGAATTATGTAAAAAAACTTATATAACATTTATTTTATTATATAACAATGTATTAACTATAATTATTACGTAATATGAATTAATCAGTATTTGTTTTATATTTTTCGGCAGAGCAATTAATCAGTTTCGAAATGTCGGGTCTAGTTATGGATAGAAATAAGATTGTTTGGTCTGTTTGTAAAGATTTTTTTCTGGCCGGGGACGACAGGACAAATGGCCTAAAAGTGCCGAGAGTAGGATGTATGGTCACATTATGCATACACTATGTGTCATGTAATGTGCCAATCATCATCCTTATAGGATGGAATTAGGAAAGTGTTGCACTGTGATACTGATAGAGAAATGAATCATGATTTATTTTATGTTTTATTTTTATTTTTTTACAGTTTCTATAATAATTTTAACAATTCTGTAGTTTGTGTAGATTAAACAAAAATAATAATTAATGATTCTGGAAGTGCTTGTTGCTTGAAGGCAAAATTTATTTATTAAACATTTATTTAAAATGATGGTTAACAATGATTGACATTGGTACATTGGTATTGTTGCATCCCAACAAAGCAGCTATACTATCAGAACTTCCAATACAACACTAAAAGCAAGTTTTCGTAAGTTAACATTAATACGTATTTTTAAGAACAATAATACCATTTTCAAATTATATATACCTATATACAATGTTTGTGGGTCATTTATATATATATATAAATGACCCACAAACATTGTTTGTGGGTCATTTATATATATATATAAATGACCCACAAACATTGTACCTATCTATATTAAACCCAAATATGGAATGGGAATATATAGTATATATATATAATATTGAGAAACTCTGTGTAAAGACACCTGCGCGGGCATGGTGGCGGCAGTTCGTATTTTCGTAAAGGCTAACTCTAGACGTGCACAGTTATTTCGCTTACGTACTGTAAGCCATTGTATAGATATAAATATACATGCGATAATGCGGCTCTTGGGATATTTCACATTCCTTTGTAACACATTGTAAGATAAACAAGTAGGACTATCAGTGGAATGTTCTTTAATTTAATTACTAATTGGAACTTCTCAGTCACTATAGTGTACCTACGTATAAGTTATTATTCTATTTTCACAAAAAAAAATAGCTCTAATAATAAATGGTAAAGTAGGTATGCAAATTCTATAAAATCGAGAACTTAATATGTTAAGTAGATGATTCTACTAGTGTTAGATACTTTCAATAAGATGTATGAAAACATAATTACTTTCATAACTTAGTTTATACGTACCAATAAAGTTCTTATACCTACACTCTGAAAATTGACGAATAAAGTTCTAAGTTCAATTCCTACTTACCTAGTAAGCGCTTTCAGTTTTAGTGCGTTTTTTGGTAAGTACGCACGGCTACACATCATGCTATACAAATCCAGTTTACGCCGGCATCTTAATAAATGGAAAATCTAAACAATGCAAGATCAGTTCACAAAGATATGAATTTTACTAATTAAAGAAAATTTCAAGTGAAAGACAAATTCGACCTCAGGCAGGGTTTGAACCTGCGCCTCTCTGGTTAAGTACACCAGACGCTTTGCCAAAACTAAGCTACCGAGACCACTGCCTGTGATCTCGAATTTCACTTCCACATTTTACGTCCTCAGGCGACGTCAGCACCATCTATTACAGACATTACTATGTCTTTCAACTAACGACTAAACTAACGAAAATTAACATCTTTGTGAACATTTCGCAATATTTAATGCAAAAAAATAAGCATAATGCGAGATCAGCTTAAACTGGTTTTGAATGGGTTGACCTGTAGCCGTGTGTACTACCGGTAATGTCATTTAATTATTACCGTGGTACCTACAGAATATATCGACGGTATCGACGGTAAGTAGCATTATGCATAGGTACTGTTGCGTTTCTATGGTGAGTGTGGAGCGCCTGAGGCCAGTAAACAGTGGCGTAGCTACCGGTGGGCTAGACGGGGCAGTGCCCCGGGGCCCCCAAGCTCAGGGGGCCCCTCGGACTCTCCCTGCAACGAACGAACGAATCAAATCGTTATCCAGATATCGACATATCTGGAGTACGTCGAATTCGGAAAACGACGAATACGTAACGAATCGGATCGGCTTACTTATTTCGAAAAAACTGTAAGATAGAACGTTGCACACCTTATGCTTTCCATTCGTCCAGTGTTTGTTACCTATAGCAAACCGTTCGATACTCTTTGGATCAAGATGAATCCAAAGACACCTCATTTGTCAATGTCGAGTAAAAATAATTATTGTAAAAATAGCTAATTAATAATTAATTATTTTTGGTTTCCTTTTTTAACGTTTTGTCGACCATATTGCATTATTTAAAAAAAAATTATAGCCTAGAACCATCTTACTGTAGACAAATCAATCGACAGCTCATTTGTCAAAATGTAATGAAAAGTAGTTTTTGAGCTAGAGTTAAACATCCATACATCGACATATACATACATACATAGACTGTTCAACTTATTTACCTTCCTTTTTCGTAGTCGGGTAAAAAATAAGCAGCAGGTTCGGCTGAATAAAAAAAATAATAGGACTACATCTACAATGATAACTTTATTGCAAATATCAAATACATATAAGTACTTAGATACATTGCATAATACATAATAGGTACAAGTAGGTACATAGGTTCATTACATAGGTAGGTACCTACATAAAATTATTACACATTCCCACTCGCTAGTAACTTTTCAATTCTAAAAGCATTTTTGTGTATCAATATTTTAAGGTCGTTGATTTTATCATGCTTCTCATCTATATCCCGTTCTAATTGTTTTAATTTAGTGTGAAAAGGTGTCAGCGAGTCTTCATTTATGCTGGAAAAGATGTTAATTTCAAAACGTTAATGTTACATACACGCAAGTTCGCTTAACCTTCAGTAGGTTTCGTTTCGTTTGTTTACATTATGGGAAAACTCACGTCTTTTGTTTTACCATCTCTTTGGTGACGTTCTCGTAAATATTCGTCCATTGGTGAAGCTCCTGACGCATCACTTCTACATCTTCTTGTATGTGATCTAATAATTTTCCAAGGGGATTTGCTACCCGAGACAATGCTTGGATATTGAAACGTAGTTGCTCGATTTCTTGGTTCACGGCCTCCCTGGCTTTCTGAGCTCCGAATTGCCACTCCTGCATCATAATATGTAATTTAAATATAACCTTCCATAAAATGGATAGCCCGGTGGCAGCGACGCGGATGCCAAATTATTACTACTTAGTACCTACTTTGACAGGCATTAAATGATGGAACAACCCTTAGTTCTAGGTACTCTTATATCCCAATAGATTATGACTTTTCATTATAGTTGTTATTTTATCTATACTAGTATTATAAAGCTGAAGAGTTTGTTTGTTTGTTTGCTTGAACGCGGTAATAAAAATTACTTCAGTGTTAGATAGTCCATTAATCGAGGAAGGTTATGGGCTATATAACATCACGCTACAACCAATACGAGCGGAGCATAAATGAGAATGTTGCAAAAACTGAAAAAAAAATCATTTTAAATGTAGAAAAGCCGAGAAACCACGCGGGCGAAGCCGTGGGCGGAAAGCTAGTTATAAATAAAAGACTGCCTTATTTTTTCTATTGCGACCACAGCGACGCGACAGGCTAGAGGTCCTGAGTTTAGATTTTTGCTGATTTCATTACACTATGTAATGGGCTCGCCGCTCGCCCTATACCTATTAAATAAACATACGCCTAACTCTTTGGGGAAAACAGGCGTTAAGTTATATAAAATATTATTATATAATAAGCATAAAATCAATTATAAATTAAGAACATTATACTAACAATACTAACCAATTGTTACTAACAAAATTATGGACTATTCTATTGGGTCTGAAATAAACTTATTAATAATAAATATAGATATTCTACTCACTACCACTTGCAAACGACTCGACGTTTATTTTTTTTTGACGATCAATAACGAAAAAAATGCTGATCGATCAGCGTGATGTTTTATAATGTAAGTACCTACCTGAATCAAGTATCCCCAGTCACACTGGGGTAAAACAAAATAGAAGCTCTTAGAAGAATTGTATGGCAGTTGTTAAAAATGTTCGAATAGGTACATAAAGGTACGTACAATCTCAGTTTTTCCTGTTACTTGTGACAGCTCTTTCTGGGAATCCAAAATCTGTTGAACAAGATGTCCATGCCCGCTTGATAATATTTGTAGTTCTTGTTGATCGGGGGATATTGAGTTTGATGGTCCTTGTTGTTCCACTACTATAAGACTTGTTTCTTCTTCCTTAAACCAAAATATATTTGCCGAGGTACCTGTTACAACTTATAAATCAAAATAGTATAGGTACCGTAGGTAGGTACCTACTTATTTAGATAATATAAATGATGTGAAATTTCCTACCTCTTCAGTTTGCGTATTTTCAATTATAATATTAACTCTACCTAAAAGTAAATTATCGGTTTCTTTTGTAATATTATCTAGTTTTTCCCTCATGCGCGGAGCTCCAGGTCTGGAAGAAGAAGGTCTTACACTTGCTGGTCGTTGGAATTTCGTGTCACTGGCAATTGGCAATATTATTTCCGCATTTATAATTTTATTTTCTGGTTCAATATCATCAATTATTATTTGGGAGTTTTCTTGGATATGTACATCTAATTCCAATATTTTGAGCTTTTCATCATTTTTTGCTAGAACATTATTTTGGTGGTCATTGTTTTGTGTTGTTTCTTGATTTACATTACTTTCTTGCGATTTAATTTGACCCATAACAACATTTGATACTTCATTCAAATCATTTGAAGATGATGATGAGTTCAAATCATTTTCAGCTATTGTATAAGAGCTGTTTAGTTTGGCTTCATCATCCTGCCCCACTCTTGGTGTCATGGTTTGATTACCACTAATATTTTTGTCTATTTGTTCGTCATTTTCTGTTGTTGTGGTTGTATTAGATTCTTCCCTATGATCTTTGATTAGTTTGCTATGCCCCCTTTCATTAGTATTGGATACTGTAATTTTATTGCGTGTGTGTGTGTTATCTTCTTTAGGCAGATCTTTATGTTCCTTAACGTTTTTCTTTATCACTGTCTTCAATTGCAGTGTTTTCTTCGGGTTTTGAGACTCAGGTTTAATAGACATATTTTCTTTTTTCTTCGATTTATGGTCATTGGCCTTTTCTTTGTCTTGTTTTGTCGTAGAACGTGTAACATCATTCCTATGACTGCTTAACTTTTCATTGCTTCTAGAAGTTAATTTTTTAGGATCACTTGTCTTCTTTGTTGTTTTAGTCAACTCCTTACTTTTGATTTCAGAAATTTGAGTCGATTTTGTACTTTCTTTATATTTTTGCACAGCTTCTTCTGAAGATAATTTTTGTTCGAGTGCTTGTGCCAAACACTGAAGTAATTCATTAGTTTTTTCCGGTTCTTGACCAGCAACAATTTTTGACGGCTTGGCGCCTAATGATTTCCCTGTAGTCGAACCTGTAAATGTGTAGGTATAAATCACGAATGTTATGTTCTGCCGTACTATAACTTTATTCATAAGTGAGTCTGTAATTTATTAAATGGTAGGTATAATTACTCACTCAAAACAAATATCACTTTATTTAGAAATGATATTTTACTATCTCGGTCTTTGACATTATCTGATATCAGTTCTTCTTCCTCAAACAAGTTTCCAAAAAATCCTGTTGTTTTTAAAACCTGAAATTTTTTTGAAATATAAAAAAATACACAGGTATAGTCTGCCTGCATGACAGTAGGTACCTATATGGGTTCTCACAGTGCGCAAGGAAGCGTAAGCATTCTTACGGCAGAAATCGTGGACCATGAGCCGAAGTGCGTCCTTGCGCACCATCAGACATAAATGAAAAAATAGATAGATAAAAATAAAAATGCAACTCACCGTTGTTACAATGTCGTGTAAAAAGCGAAAAGGTGGTTTCTTTAGTAATTTTTCATTTAACGGCGGGCGTTTTACATATTTGCCTAAGGATATTTGCGTTGCCTTTATAATATCTGGATCCAACTCTTTTTCCATAGCTCATACTTTTAAGTGCTTCGTTATAATAACTTTTTAAAATTGGTGCAGAAACCTCTAGCGAAAGAATAATTATACGGACACTGAAACTATCGAAATCAAAAATAATTCTGAAGAACTCGATACCAAATACACGACGTCACGATGAATGCGATAGGTAAGTGATTATTTAGTTTACATACTTTGGTTGCTATAGTAACCAGATAAAAAGATAAAAAAAACGCTCCTGAGTTATGTGCGAGCAAAGACATTTAATACTATTAAATCTCTTTGTGTGCGAGCAATATGCGAGACATGGGAATCAATCATCAAAGCCGTTGGTTTCGATTAAGAGGAGTGTCCCTCGCGAATGCAACAATGTTGCACAGTTGTCGCTGTCTCTATCCCTCGCGATGCGAACGCGTGCCCGAGAGGAGAAACAACAATACATTTGCAACATTTTCACGCGTATTTCTTATGTTCCGAATTTTGGAGATTACCCCTATAATATTGTTAATACGTAAAAAAAAAAACTTGTAAAAATATATTCACTATATTATCTGGGTTTCTTTCGAATCAGAATGTTTCTGTATTGATACATTGTAGAGAAATACTAGCATAAAGTTGGGCCGTTTTTCAACGAAAATTGCCAATCTTTGAGCTCGTGTAACTTTTTAACCGTATATTGAAATGAAATTGTATACTACAGGAACGCGTATTTTAATGATAAGATTGTTACTGCAAAATTCCAAAGACTTTCATTTGTTAATATTCAAGATAAGACCAAACTACGTTTGTATGGAGCGCGGAGCGGATACTATCCTCTTAAATTCTTTCTATTAGTCCACGGGAGCGAAGCCGCGGACAGAAGCTAGTAGTTAGATAATAAAATATTTTAATAAATTACTATGATGCTGCTATAATTAATATCGTCGAAAATGTTGGTGTAATAATTTGAAAAACTAAAAAACCCGACTGCGTTTCTGGGTAATTTGAAAATGCAAAAACGATAAAACAAGCAAGTTGTCATACCCGATTGCAGTTAACCAGAAGTTGCTAATAAAATAAATTGTAGTAGTCGGGACCCATTCTAGAAATGGAGGCTAAGTGAATTGAGAGCACATAGATACCTATATTACATTGCGGGTTACTCCAATCTACTGACTAGAAGGCTGACTTTCTAGAATGGGTCCCGACTGCTACAATTTATTTTATTAGCAACTGCTGGTTAACTGCAATCGGGTATGACAACTTGCTTGTTTTATCGTTTTTGCATTTTCAAATTACCCAGAAACGCAGTCGGGTTTTTTAGTTTTTCAAATTACCGTTTTTTATTTTATCATTTTTAGTTTTATTATCAGTTGATAGAATAATATGCATATGCCAGTTAAATTGTTACCGCCTTCACCAAGTGGAGGTACTCCCAGCTTATGTTGCGTTCTGATTCAAAATTTTTACCCGGTGTCACTTTCACAATGAATATGAATCTAACGACATCTTTGAAGCTAAAATCCATCGAGCCGTTCAGACTGCAGAGCGTGCCAAACATTTGAATTTGGCCTTAAATATCCACCATTTATATATATATATACATACATACATACATACCATCACGCCTGTATTCCCCGAAGGGTTAGGCAGAGTTGTATTTAATGTACATCCACAGTTCGCCGGTATGTTTAGGTCCCATGTAATAGGGGGCGAGCCTATTGCCATTCACCGGGCACAAATCCAGACTTCGAGCTGCTACTGAGAATTTCATAGAAAAACCCAATAACACTGCTCGACCTGGGGATCGAACCCAAGACCCCTAGGGTAGCAGTCGCGATTGGGACCACTAGACTAATGAGGCAGTCAATATATTCTTCATTCAGATAAAACATTTTATCACTTATCTTTCTTCTTCGAGCAACACGGAAACGTCTTTCATCGATGCGGTCGAATCGAATGATCAATATGATCATGCCTCCAAATGAGAAGATGTGCTCTGCAGGGGCGGAGCTCGGCAATCTGGTGTTATTTTTTATACTGTCGGAAATAGTACGGTCACGAGCACATCAACTTACCACATAATGTCAAATTTTCTCAGTTGCTTTTGAATTTAATTATCAATAAAATTATTTGGAGAAATTATAATCTGATGTGCTGGCGATTGTACTTAGGTTATCTGAGATCGATTAATCGATAATTGAAGCGAAGCATTTATTGACTTCGTAAGCACAACAGTCAAGTGAATAAAAACAAACTTATAAATGTAAGTTTAAAATCGGTTTATGTAGGTATGGTGGCCAGCACATCAAGTTACCACAAAATGACAAATTTTCTCAGTTGGTTTTGAACTTAATTTTAAATATATTAAGGTTTAAAATCATTTGGAGAAATTTGACAGTTTTGTATAACCTGATGTGCTGGCGACTGTACGCATCGGTTTACGTACGGTGGCCAGCACATCAAGTTACCACAAATGACAATTTTTTCAGTTGATTTTGAACTTAATCGTCAACATTTTAAGGTTTAAAATAATTTAAAGAAATTTGACCAGCTTTGAATAACCTGATGTGCTGGTGACTGTACGTTTACATACACATCTACTAGTCTATGCTATACATCAATCTATAAAATACCAGTATAAACTGGCCTTGAATTGTGCTGAGAACCTTTACAATGGGTGGTCGTTGTGTAGCCGTGTGTACAAAGTTTATACATATATATTATGCGCAAGACCTGATGAAAGTAGTTTAGTAGTACTAAATCTAGTCCAGTGATTTTTAAAATTAATTATATTACCTGTTTATGGGTATGACATAAGATGATGCGCGATGATTGATACCTATTGCGGACGGCAAATTAAATAATGCGATTGAATAAGATAAGTCTTACACTTCTGAAATGAAGTCCAATTTTCCATTAATCTACTAACTAATAGATCAAGGGCCATATTTTCAGGTTCATCATTGCATCGTATAAAATCAACCAAATTATTTGAAGATTGCGCATATTATGTTACATGTTTTACGCATGGCTAAACATCAAGCTTTACAAAACCAATATACGCTGGACTTGAATTGTGCGGAAAACATTTACAACGGGAGGTTAGTCTAAACTGGATTTGAAAGGTTTGATGTGTAGCCGTGTGTACATATATTACAAAGTGATCAATAAATTACAGTTTTTTTGTAGAATTAGAGATGTCAATTTAAAAAATATAATGATAACCACTTGGTTTTAAAATCAAACATCTCATCCTTGAATCGACTACTACTCATCACAGATTCACAGACTTCATCACATCACTATGTTTTTGACGTGGCATCGTTGGCCTATTTCGAGTATTTCGACAAGCGCCTGAGTGAATTGAATATCAAATTTTATAAAAGTAAACATATTGCACGCACTCCGACTTATTATGGTACATAAACAATACATTAAATATGTGATAAACAGAAATAAAAACTATCGTTAATTATAATGCCCCCGAAACGCAAGAAGTTGGGGCGACCGCCTGGGTCCAAAAATAAGAAAACGTCCAACAAACATTTACTAAAAAATAAATCTGTAAAGAAGGGAACAGATACATTGGAAAACATCGAATATATTTGTCACATTTGCAATAAGAAATTTTCCACAGGAAAGGTGTTGTTAAAACATCATGAATATTGCCAGAATGGTGTAGTAGAATTGCCTGAAATCGTTTTCAAAAAGGTAAACAAGCCGAGTGTCATTCAGTGATATCATAAAAATAATAGCAATATGTGCTCCGTAGCAACATTTCAGCAGTGAATCTTTCATTTTGGATATTATGTACTTCCACCACAATAGTTCTTTAAGTTTATATTATCTGAAACTTAGGTGTTTGAAATACACAAAGTGTATCGTTATAAAATATCTATACAAAAGCATCTCATAGATAATTATGAAATATTTCAATTTCAGGCAGCATACAGCTGCGAAGAATGCCCCAAAAAGTTCAGATTTAAGAAAAGTTTCATAGAACACCTTCAGAAAGAGCATTCCAAGCTACCTAATAGCATTGCTTGTGATCAGTGCAATGTTCAGTGTCCAAACAAGACCACTTTGATTGACCATATCAAGAAAGTCCATGAGAGAGAAATATTTCTGTGTCCACATTGCAAACGAAAATTTGTCCGTCGTTCACATGTTCTGCGACATATGGCACAGACAGGATGTGATGGACAAGCAGTTGCTTCATTTAATTGTGAGGTAAGTTAAATTACTAACTAGTATAATTTTAAAGTATACAACAAATTATATTCTAATATAGTTTATACTTGAAGCAATGTTAGCCTAAATACATAACTATCGGACTGCCAATTCCAGTTTAAATCCAAGGCACACACCTCCAACTTCAAAAGCATGTGGTATTAATAAACTATACTTTTATACCTAATATTATAAAGAGCTAAAGTTTGTAAGTTTGTGACATTGTAGGGGGTAATCTTTGAAAAAGGAAGAGAATATAACAAAAATTAAAGGAAAAATAAATACTGGCAATCTGAGTTCGGGAAGTGGGAAGGAGGGGGTTTTAGGTTAAAAAACTGTTTATCTCAACTTCCGGTAAAACTTCAAGTCCTATGGAAAAAAGGTTAAATGGCAAAGTTGTAGGTAATAAAGAGATCTACATCTTTTGCATTTTCACATACCCTCAAAATATAAATATGTGAAAAATTTTAATAACCAAGTTTTTCGGTTTTTTATTTTTATCTTTTACAAAAAAAAAATGTTTTTCTCAAAATTTGGTGTAAACTTACCTTCTTATGTCCCAAACACACCCACACACACTATTTTGTCTTAATATCGACAAAGCAGACTTATTTTCAATCGAAAATTCTCACATCAAAATATCAGTTTTATTTAAAAGTATGTGTCCCTTTTGTTCGTTGTAATCTCTACTTTCTGATGGTTAAAAAAAATACATTACTGTGGAAAATGTTCTCAGAAAATGCAAAGAAACTGCTTAATATTTAATAAGACATCTACAATATTTTGAGAAAGTTGAAGAATCTTTTTTAAACCAGTTTGTTGTTGTTGTAAAGTTTATGAGGTATTGATGACCCGTCAATGCATACAGTTTCCTCATGAGGACATAACAATAGATTTTGCATTGTGTCTACAATATGCCGCTTGACGGGTTAATCAGTGTGTGCGTAACATTATTTTAACTATTTCATTTTTCTATAATACAATAGATGATATCTTAAGTCACTGCCCCTTTACTGGTCTCATGAGATTGGAACAGTAGATTTTGCATTGTGTCTATAAATGGTGCTTGAAGAGATAATTTGGCCTTGTTATTATAATTATATTAAGCTGTTTCAATTTAAGTATTTGTTTGCCCTGCAATGGGGGTGCTGATGGCTGAATATGTTACCAAAGCAAAGTATTTAGAACATCAAATATGTAAAAAATTATAATAACTTCAAATAAAATGATTGCACATAATCCCATATAGATAGTTACCTCCTGCCTTCATTGTGTCTACTATAGTTTGCCATGAGTCAGTGGTAATGGTATGCTCTTGTATATTTTTCTGTTATACACTTAGCTACTAAAATTAATGATTAAACGAACTTACCTGAAGTGAAGTTCTATCATAATTATACGAATTGCTTCGTCCGAAGAGATTATTAAACTATGTAGTAACGCCTTTCGGTGGTACTGCTCGTCACTCGTTGAGAGAATATCATCTCTAGAAATTTTCTATTTACTCTGTGCCCCGCGCCAGCCCTGCTGTCATTTAGTTTAGAGATTTTTTACCTAGGTATATTACCAGAACCCTTTTTGGGCTATGCCGTTAGGGTTGGGAGGGTGATACTAATCTCTTCGGACGAAGCAATTCGTATAATTATGATAGAACTTCACTTCAGGTAAGTTCGTTTAATCATTAATTATACTTTCTTGCTTCGTCCTCGAGATTATTAAACTATGTAGACTTTGAGAGCAAGTTCTGGTAATATCGCCTAGATATGATAAATTATGTGATAAAGGTACACAATTATATTACAGATTAAATACATTACTTTATTTATAAGAGTTGTATGGTTAGAAAAAGATAAATCAGACTTAAGCATCATAGATTTATCTCTTAGTAGATTGATTATCATTTTTTAATGATAAATTTTGTTTTAAAACTGGTTACAGTCTTAACAACTACAAGAAGGCAGTAACTGTAAATAATAATAATTTTTATTATTAATGAGGTCTGTTTTATGTACCTAACAATTTTAAATATACTTAGTAAAATTTTTTGTCCGAAAAAAGTGACCTGTAAAACATTTCTATCATAGTATTAACGATAATACCTATTCATAATAATAATTTCTTATCATTCAAATTAGGTAATTTTGATAATTCAAAATAGTTAAGTTTTATTAATTTACAATATTTATCCGCAAGAACCATGTACAGGATTCTTACTGGTACCGAGTCGAAATGCAGGTTCGAATCCGGCCCGAGGTCGTGACCCTTTCGCCAAAATTTTATATCTATGTATATATATATATATATATATTCTTTTTTTTTTTTTTTTTTTAGAATTAGAATGTAAGTAGGCTAGTAACCTACACAGCTTGTAATTCGAAACTTAAGAATCAAAGATTAATAACTTCGGTACCTAGACCTCAAGGATAAAGTAGTTATTTTTATGGTTTATACCAACGTCATGTACCGGGAAAACTTTTCAGTGTACATGCACGAAGCGTACCTGCGTGCGTATGCTATATGTATATATGTACATACGTAGCGCGACGTTTAAAACTATAAAATGTAATCTGTCAAGTGAAACTCGGCGATAAATGTCTCGAATTTGTGTACAAATATAACGTAACATTTACTGTTTATAAAATAATAACATTGTTTTGACTGATTTTTTATCACTCTTGAATGATGAGTTCTTTAGAGGTCGCATTTTAATTACGAAGGTAAGTAAATATATGGTCATCATCACTGCTACTATTACTATCATTAATACGACATTAAATGTCATGTTTTGTTCAGTCAAAGTCTAATGTTTTTATTTACCATATTACAGCTTCTTTACAATGCGTGAACCGTAACGCAATTTTTGAAAACAAAACCTATAATTGCCTATTTATTTAAGGCATGCTTTAAATGCTTTGTACGTTTTGTGTTCATCTGTTTTGAAATAAGAACAGGTTTTTGGATAATAGGTACTGGAGCTGGAGATAGAAACTCATCTATTGAAGGATGAAACATAGATAATTTAAACATTAATTTTTTGTTCTCATCAAATATCTTGGAAAAATGTTAGGTTTTTCTAACGTAACCATTTCAATATCCGTTATTGATTATTTAGAATTTAAAGTAATTTCTGGTTTTTATGAGTTTGGTAACCCAAACTCGTGTGGAATAAGTATTTTTATACTTATTGATAATAATAGTTACGGAAAAAAAATTTGGGGCTAGAAGACTGGGAAGAAAGTCGATAAGTTGATTCATTAGACATTAATAAGCTTGTAAATTTGTAGCTTGACTTGGCGGGGGCACTACCGTGCTCCCCTGATAACACATACAATTGTTTTAGGCATATTGCATAGTTTTTTTTTTTTTTTTATTATGGAATTATTGAATGGTTATTTATAACTTTGAATTATTGTTACCATTTTTATTTACTTTAAATATATATATATATATCAAAGTTATGTTGTATAGTACAATTGTGGGCCTATCCTGTGTTGTGGTTATCTTCTCTTAGAGATACCCCTTTTCCATGATTGTGGAAAACTTACACAATATAGGTAGGTACGCGAGATGTATGTACTTAAAATAAAATAAATAATATTGTCGTGTGTAGGTAATGGAATCCACCCATGGAAGATAAGTACTAATACTATATTTATATGTACCTAACTGGTATTTATATATTATAATATAATATTTGTCAGCGTCGATTTTTTTGTCTGTGACTAAATGCAACTGGTTAGTTATCCAATCATTTACTTTGTAGGTATGTATCAATTAAAGAACTAATTAATTATGTTGATGCATACATCAATAGGACATGTCCTAGGACATCCCAATGATTTCATGAAAAAATAACATATATTTCCCACAACTTTTTGATTATGTTGTATTTCAGCATAATATTTATGTTAATTAACTGTCAGCTGCTATGCGGAGATTTGCATACTTATTGAAAAAGGATAGCCTATTGCAAACTCCAACTAAGTATGTTGAGTCAAGAGAGACCCCTTGTACTTAAAGATCCTCAATTGTAATGACAGTTAAGGCAATATAATAATAATATTTATGGATATTATATATACTACAGATATATTTATATTAGGTTAAGGGCAAGGAATGTCGCCAGACGTATCAGAGGTGTGATGAGAATATATGTGACTAGATACTCCTTTTTTCTTCACTCTGGTTCACTATCCCGTCTCTGAAGGCAACACCCCCCCCCCCCCTTCGTTGAGGCGTCAGCATGTAGGTGAAATGTTATTTAAATTATATGTATAGTTGTATACATTAAGTACTATTGCTACTGCCTTTTTTTTTTTTTTTTTTAATATAATTATATTAATAAAGTTAGTATGATTTTATTAGTATTGTAATAATATTCTAGTATTTTATAAAATGACTGTTGTGTAATATCTGGTTTCTAACCATAATATGTTTGATTTTTTAATTGTAGAAGTTAGTCATAATTCTAACCGTTACAATTTTTTATACTAAAATTGTTTTCACCAATATTCTATAGCATATCATGCTATCTGACCATCTGTGTATACCAGTATCAGTAGTCATAGTGTATCAATGATTTGACTTCAGATTATTTTAATTGTAGCTATGTATATGTACTTCTAAAAAATAAATTAGATAAATAAGGAAATATTTATCATATTCATGACAGTAAAGTATTGTAAGAAAAGTGTTGTTGTGTTAGTGTAACAACCACACATCAGGATTGACTTGTCAAGTATCAATCAAAGTATGCATGTTCTAAACTGAAATGAGTCACATTTATACACAGTTTTTAATTTAACTGAAAAAATATACTTGAATTCATAATTTTTTCCAACAAGGTAGCAATCCTTTGATGTTTTTCATGTTCTAATAAGAAATTGATATTTACAAGTTTATAAATATGGTACAGCCATATATAATTGAGCACTCTTACAAGTTGTCATTTGTTATTCTTGTACCTTTCTTCACAGGGCTGTGTTTTACATAGGTATACAAGACAGATGTATTAATCTGTGATAGATAACACTTCTAAGAAAAAAATGGTAACTGTAATTAATACATTACCAAGATTGGTGAGGACATGATTGTTTATCTGTAAAAGATAAATATCTCACAGTTTAGATGTGGTGGTCGTTGCAGGCAGGGCACTGTTGCTTCTTCTGTTCTAACTGCGATGGCTCCTTCCAGTTTCAGTATGGTGTCACTGACTGCATCTGAAGTATCAACTTGCCCGAGGAATTACCTCTTTATGTTATGCTTGATGTTGGTCCGATTAATCAAGGTTTCCTGAAAAGCTGCTTTGATGACAATATTAAACTGGAGTGCCCCCGAAGGAAGCGCTCTGATAATAAAAAAGACATAATTTGCTTGTTATGTGTTAGTGAATTATCTATAACCATATGAGAGTTGTTTACATAATGCCGATTGTCAGCATCTTGTCAACTTTGTCTGTGATAATGTAGCATAGTTGTACCTGTGTTTGTAGGTACTTACTAAGTTGTTACTGTTACACTATTGCTGTCAGGCATGATTTTTCACAAACCTAGACTAGGTGCATGGTGAATCAAGTGTGTGTAACAATTTCACAAACCAGTGGCTTATTAGTGTTTGTAGCACAGACCACGGTAGCTCATTATGTGTTGTTGAATTGCAGTGAGACAGTCCCTTAATCTGACTGAATTGCATATACACATTCGTAAGTAATACAATTACTTAAAGTAGATACATACCAGTTTTCATTGAAGGATGGGAATTTATTTAACGTGGGCAGTCTGATGCGACCTGTCCGAGTGCTAAATAAGTGTAATGCATGGGTCAGCTCAGTTGTTTTGACAATTTAAATGCAAGTCCCAATAAACTTCCATAATTCCTTATTTAAATTTTTCTTCTTGTTGTTACGTTGGGATTCGTCTAGTGTCTTGATGATCTATCCCAGTTGTTAAATACATTTTAATTGCCTCATGCAGGCAACCCATATTGGCTGCTCGAATTTCATTGTTCTATTTGTTATTGTGGGATTCCACTCAAGTCTGGGCAGTCCTGGTGGTCTGCCCAAGGTGCTAAATAAATTCAATACATGAGATAGTCCAATTCGACTACTCGACTTGTATTGTTTTGTTTTATTATTAGGTGGGAGTCCAGTTTATCTAGTTTGGGCAGTCCTATGATCTGTCCGAGGTATTAAATACATTGAATGCATGAGACAGTCCAATTTGACTACTCGAATTGCATTGTTTTGTTTTTGTTGCTGTTATGGTGAGAGTCCAGTTTATCTAGCGTGGGCAGTCCTGATGATCTGTCCGAGGTGATAGATAATTTTTATGCGTGAGACAGCCCAATTTGACTACTCGAATTGCATTGTTTTGTTACTCCCAGGTTCCCAATTTCTTGGTAGGTAGGTACGTAACTTGGTTTACATACCTATGGTAAGTTATATCTCTTGAAATAGATAAAAGTTATGCGTGAGACAGCCCCATTCGGCTACTCGAATTGCAATTTTATTTGTTTTTTCCAAATTCGTTGTAGATGCAGGTCTTAACTTGACCGGGTGTAACTTGGTTAACTCGGGTTACATACATTGAAATTAATGTTAAAATCACTATAGAAACACTCACTATTACAAGACTTTATACACCTATGGGGTGTCTTTGCAGTAATATTGGACAATTTACTCATAAAACAGCTACGAGTAAATTTTTAGTGACGAGCGTAGCGCACTAAAAACGCGAATGGCAGCAGGGCTGGCGCGGGGCACAGAGTAAATAGAAAATTTCTAGAGATGATATTCTCTCAACGAGTGACGAGCAGTACCACCGAAAGGCGTTACTACATAGTTTAATAATCTCGAGGACGAAGCAAGAAAGTATAATACTATTAGTATTAACCCAGCAAGCAAAAAATTACAGACCGTAGTCAGCTATAACAACACAATGTGTGATCATCAAGATGTGTTAATATGAATTAATCTTCTTTCACAGATATGTGAAGCAAAGTTTTCAAGAAAAGACAATTTAATGGTACACATAAGGTTGCAACATATTATTAAGAATAAGTTTAATTGCAAAAACTGCATGTACTCTACAAAGAACTTTTCTAAATTGGTTAACCATTGGCACAAACACCATTCAGGTATTTTTATGTCATTTTATATTTTCTGACAGTGTGCTAATTTACCTAAAAATTCTCGAAGTGTGCACTTCAGTTTCAATATTTTAAGTTACACAAGCCTTAATTATTATTTTACTTAAGTCACAGAACAATCAAAACATGAATGAATGATACTAAACGCTTTTTAAATTTAAAAAAACTGTTTATGCCTCAATCGTCATCACAAGTTCAGCTGCTTAGTGTGTGCTGAAAAGTAAGCGGGGTTTGGGATTTTCTATAAAATTAGCAGCAGTAGTTTGTAGTTTGTTTTCAGATTTGTGCCTGTTTAATGGCAATAGGCTTACACACTACTACATGAGACAGGTTTCTACAGTACGGAACCTGTGCTTTTACCCTTCCGGGAATAAAAGACTGGTGATACCTTGTGTTTAAAAAAATGTGTATTATCTCTAACATTGGAGTGAAATCAAAATCACCTTGTTTCTTTTTAAATGAGTGACAGAAACTTTTTCTGTTGCTGATTTCTATTTAGTTTTTTTTTCTACAGAGACACCTGATCAGTATCAATGCCATCACTGTAGCAAATGGACCAGCTCTCGGGCCGCCATGACCAAGCACCTTGAGATTCATGGCGAGAAGAAATATGCATGTGATGTGGTAATGTTTCACTTTATTCGCTGACATAATTATGTAGGTAATATTGTTGACATTGCATAACATTCATGTTAGTTTATGAAAGCTTTTGAATAATGTGCCAAATTTTATAGTGATCCTATGTATGTATGTATGTATTTAAGTTTGTCCATGTAACTAAAAATTGAATTGCAATAATTATTTTTGTGTCGGATTAATATTAATTTGAAAGTACATCAGAAACTTCTGTGGTCAATTTGTAAATGGAAACTACAGCTTTTACATACATATATTATTTGTGTCACATAGTGCATAGGCTACTAGACTTGAGGTACTGGTTACTACTAAAATAAATAAAAAATACAATCAAAACATAGGTACATACAAATAAAATCATGCAAAAAACATTAGTATCTTTAAGAATATTTTTCTCGGTATTGATGTGTATTCACGAATTACGAGTCACACAACACGGTCAACACGCGTTCTTAAAATGCCACAAATGATGTCTGCTATAAGGTAGGTATTTATACTAATAGTTACAGGTTTTTTTAAAGTAAACTTATTGACTTCAACTATATATAATGCTACTATTCGTAGTGATTTTGACGACACTGTTAATTAAAACACAACTGAGTTACTTTGTAAGAAAAGAAACGACATTTAATGTTATGAATTACAGTGTCGATTCCAATTAAATAATCTATCTATTTCTTTTAACAAAATTAATAAGTTTTAGTAATTTAATTTCTCATAAGTCATGACAGCACTATTATCCGGTTGGCATGGATACCATTCATGCCAACTATAAAACAAATCCATCCATGTAGGTCGCGTTCGTAATATTAAAATCAAAGAAAATTATATTTTTCTTTACATCTCCCCCTCCCAGAGAAGATACATCAATACACCTACTCACTCACACATCCTCTTCATTGTCTTCAAGAGCAGGAGCTGGAGTTAGTTTCGAGATGTGGAAAAAGTTTGACTCTGATTTCTTATGATTAGTGTTTATCTTGTAAATTGAGTTTGATATTTTTTCTATGATTTTATAGGGCCCGATTCTCAATTCATCGAGCTTTCTTCTATTTTGTTTGTTTCCATTATCCACAAAAACGGTATCACCAACTTTGAAGTCAACATGTTTTCGATTTTTATCATAAACCGTCTTGTTGTAATTATGTGATTTGATAGTATTTTCCAAAGCTTTTTTCCTGTCTTTGATCAAATCATACTCGGTCTTTTTAAGTTTCAACTCATTTGGTAAAATTGTAACATCTGTTCCGTTTAGAAGATACTTTGGAGCATATCCAGTAACGGTGTGCTCCGTTTCGTTATAGTTTTTTACACAATTTTGTGCTACAGTTGTCCATGCTATTTTAGCGTCCTTTTCGTTTATTTTGCATCTGATTTTATTGACTAACGTTTGATTTAGTCTTTCGTTTAATCCATTTGAGAAGGGCGAGTCCACAGCAGTAAATATTATTGGAATATTCTTTTCATCCAAAAATCTTTTAAAGTCTCTAGAATTGATACCTGGGTATTGGTCTGTGAGAATCATTCCAATGTCGTTAGTTTCAGAACAGTTTTTCACTAGTTTCATGAAATCATTTGCATTTTGTGTACTTGACGTCGAGATGTATGCGTACCTTGTGAAATGATCTGATAATAGGTGCAAGTATCTCTTTGTTGACCTTGAGCCCCCAAATCCTCCAATTGTGTCAATGGAACATATCTCAAAAGGTTTTGTGGCAGGGCCCAAGTGAGACATCAATCCAGATTTGTTTTGCCCTCTTGATTTGTTCTTTATACATACTATACAACTTTCACAGATTATTTTTATGTTTTGTGTCATGTTCTCTGCTGTGTACCATGAGCTGATCATTCTTTGCATTTGTTTAATTCCTATGTGTCCCAAGTCCGCATGTACATTTTTGATGAATTGTTTACTAAATTTCTCTGATAGGACAATTTTGTCTTTTTTCTTAATTTTCTTGTAATAAATGTTGTTTTTTGATATTAACTTGTCTTTTCTGCACTGTATCTTTTCATTTTTAACTTGGTCTTTTAAGATATCTTCTAGTGTTATTATGTTTACTATTTTTAATTGTTCATCTAGGTTTTCATTTGCTTCTAGGACTGGGTTCCTGCTTAGGCAGTCAGCTTCGATGTTGTATCTTCCTGGAGAGTATTTAATTTGGAAATCATATTGTGATAGGTAGTATGTTAGATCTCCTAATTCTTCATCCGTTCTTGATTTTATATTCATATTCTCCAAGGGCTTGTGATCTGAAAAGACAGTAAATTTCCTACCTATCAACAGATGCTGCCAATACTTTACACATTCTTTAATTGCTAAGCATTCTAGATATACAGCTTTCTTCCTTTTTTGAACGTCATTCAATTTTTTTGAGAAGTATGCAACGGGTTTTTCTTCATTGTTTTTTTGTGGCTGTTTCAGGACTGCTCCTACTCCTAGAATACTGGCATCTGTGTATATGTGGATAGGCAAGTTCGGATCAAAAATGGTCAATATTGGATGAGAACATAATATTTGTTTCATTTCATCAAATGACTCTTGGCATGCCCTAGTCCAGTTAAAGGTTTGTCCTTTTCTTAAAAGGTTATGTAAAGGTTCCAATTTAATTGCTATTTTTGGCACATACTTATGATAAAAGTTTATTTTCCCCAAAAATTGTCTCACATTTTTTCTCGTTTTTGGAGTAGGGAAGTTTTTTATTGATATTAAGTTGTCTTTCAGAGGTCTTACAGAATTATTCTGTATTATGTGACCCAAGTACTTAACAGAGTCGGCTGCGAACATACATTTCGAAAATTTTAGTCTAAAACCTTCACTTTTAATTGCTTCAAATAGCTGTTCCAGATGTCCGACATGTTCTGAAAATGATTTTGAGAATAATAAGATGTCATCGATGTAACATACTGTGAAATCTCCAAGCTTGTGTTTTCGTATTATATTACACATTATTCTCTGAAATATAGCCGGTGAGGTCTTTAAGCCGAATGGTAAGCAAGTCCATTGAAAATGGCCCTCTTGGGTGACAAATGCTGTTTTGTGTCTGTCTGTGACGCGCAGAGGTATTGACCAAAATGCTGAATTCAGGTCCAGTGTCGAGAAAAATTTGCAATCTCTAGTTTTCACTATTAGGTCCTCAATAAGTGGGAATGGCTGTGATTGAGGGATAACGATTTTATTTAGATCTCGAAAATCTATGCACAATCTTGACTTTTTATTTTCATCCCTTTTATAAGCTAATGTAACTGGAGCTGCAAACGGACTATATGATTCTTCTATTATTTTTTTTTCCAATAATTTTCCAATTTGACTTTCAATCTCCTTTTTGTCTTCAATTGTGCAACGATATGGCCTTTTACTACAATATTTTTCTATCGACAAATCAATGTGTGCTTCATAATCTGTAACCGTTCCGATGTCATATTTGTCCTTTGCAAATACAGATTTATTTTTCAATATTAAATCATCAATCACGGCCTGTTGTTTATAGTCTAGATGATTTATCAAAATTTTGAAGTTTTCTTCACTGAAGTTCTCATTGAAGTTTATTAAATTATCAGATTTTATTTCCTTGGAAATGTCAATATCTGACTTATTTGTTTCCTTAGAAACTACTTCACTTCTTTGTATAGGAACTTTTTGAGTGATTTCTAAGTTTTCATTTTGAATTAAGAAAAACTCTTTTATACAATCTAATCCGATTAAAAAATCGTAATCAAAATTTTCTTTGTCAATTACAAAAACATTCATTTTTTTTTCCACATTAAAAATGGTTATATCGAGTGTTATCATTCCATTTGCCTTTTTAACGCCATTAATTGTTTTTAAATTAGTATTGCTAGAGTAACTCGATTCTGTATTATTTATCTTCAATAACCTTGAATTTATCAATGAGACATTAGAGCCCGAGTCATAGATTCCAAATACTTCAACATTTTTATTCAATACTAATTTTATATTAATTAATGGCGGCACTATTAGTTTTTTTGGTCTTCACACTGCAGTTTACATTCCAATTCTGAATTGTTAACGTGCTTTATTTGTTTATTATTTATTTCTTTTCCACTATTCATTTTGGTTTTGAACCAACAAGAATCTTCTGGATGATAGCGCACACCTTTTTGTAAACTTTCACAAATACTACACTTTTCTTTCATTTGCTTAGTATCATCTTTCTTTTTTATAAATTTCTTCTTTACAACCAAATGTTCTAACTTGCCAAGTTCATTAAACAAGTCTTTCGTTTCTATTATTTCCTCTTTGTTGATTCTATCTGTTATAAAATCTGGCAAGCCGGCAGCAATTATATCAATCAGGGTCCCTTGATCTATTGTTTTTCTTACTTCTAATAGAAGTTTTTCTTTTTTAATAGCATATTCTAATAAAGATCCTGATTGATACTTGAAAAATAAGGCATACTTGCTTGTAGTCCAGCCTTTATTAGCATAGGTTTGCAAAAAGTTAGATTTCCACTCGGACCACTCTGATTGTAAACTATTCTTGATCATCATGGAAGAGTACCAATTAGTGCAGGATTTTTCAAGAAATAATCTGAAAATTTCAATTTTTTCTTCCTCTTTTACTATGTCAAACCTCGCACACTCTTTTTCAAATGTTTCCATCCAGTAATATGCATTTATATTTTTTCCATCAAATTTTTCAATCACAAATCTGTCAGCTAACTTCTTTATACTTTGCTTTTCTTTGTTTTGTTGACTTTCAATTAATTTTTCCAAAATTTTCACTAATGGATCTTCCAAATTCTTTGTACTGAAAATAGCCGACTGTTCTTGGGTAATTTCCTCAAGGAATTGACCCTGGAAACTCATGTTTTCATCCTCATCACAATATGTTTGTAATAGACTTTCTGTCATTTTTATCCATATGCTTCTGCTTTGATGCCTTTTCTTTAATGTATTTTTCACTGTAGCGAAAGCTTTAGAGGTTTGGACATGGTTGTGATATTGTGATACTGCTTGATATTCCTCCGGAATAAGGTAAACTTTGTCATCTTGTGTGGCAATTGAGGTTATGGCAATATAGTTAGACTTACCGTCTAGTGTTGATTTTACTTGAAACGTAAATTTCAACTTTTCCATTTTCTGACAATAAATGTCGTTTTATAATGCTACTATTCGTAGTGATTTTGACGACACTGTTAATTAAAACACAACTGAGTTACTTTGTAAGAAAAGAAACGACATTTAATGTTATGAATTACAGTGTCGATTCCAATTAAATAATCTATCTATTTCTTTTAACAAAATTAATAAGTTTTAGTAATTTAATTTCTCATAAGTCATGACAGCACTATTATCCGGTTGGCATGGATACCATTCATGCCAACTATAAAACAAATCCATCCATGTAGGTCGCGTTCGTAATATTAAAATCAAAGAAAATTATATTTTTCTTTACATTTTTGTGTCGGATTAATATTAATTTGAAAGTACATCAGAAACTTCTGTGGTCAATTTGTAAATGGAAACTACAGCTTTTACATACATATATTATTTGTGTCACATAGTGCATAGGCTACTAGACTTGAGGTACTGGTTACTACTAAAATAAATAAAAAATACAATCAAAACATAGGTACATACAAATAAAATCATGCAAAAAACATTAGTATCTTTAGGAATATTTTTCTCGGTATTGATGTGTATTCACGAATTACGAGTCACACAACACGGTCAACACGCGTTCTTAAAATGCCACAAATGATGTCTGCTATAAGGTAGGTATTTATACTAATAGTTACAGGTTTTTTTAAAGTAAACTTATTGACTTCAACTATATATGCGCCCAGGAGGGTAACAATTGTTAGTTAAACAGAATTTTTAGTTTTCCATTATCTCCTAAACAATGCGTCTAAATAAATTTAAGCAATATTTTAATGAAAAAAATATTAAAATCGGTTCGGTACTTTCAAAGCGAAACAAACAAAATAAGGTTTCCTCTCTATAATATTAGTGTAGACTAGCTGTACCCCATAAATAGAAAACGGAACCCATAAAGGACTTCACTCTGTTGTCTGTCTGTCCGACGGTCTGTCAAATCTCCTTATCTTGGGAACGCGTGGAGGTATCGAGTTGAAATTAAAACATTTACTCTGGTCTTCAGTCCCTTGAAGATGTGGAAATATCAAACTTCTTAATAAACGTAGCAAAAAGGTACGGTCGTTTATGCCGCAAAAAAAGTATATTTTGACACTCTCAACGGAATTAAAATTTACATAAAGGGTATTTTCCGTTGACCTAGAACTATGAAATTAGGCAAGTAATACCGTCTTATACTACAAGTATAAGGAGAAATCTGAAAACAATACATAAAATTGCGAGACTGGATTCCTGAATTATTTATAATATGCCTCTCTCTATAATATATTGTTGTGGTAGGGCCACGCTGTTCGCAGCATGAATGGGCCTGCTTGACCGTGGAAGTACCACACTCGCAGACGACTGAGTTCCGAGTAGTAGCGTTCGCTACTGCGCTTCGTTCGGTGAGCGAGAGGGCCGGAAGGCCCAATTGCTCCATCAAATCCCCTTCGTTCTCCTTTTCTCCTTCCCCCTCCCTTTCACTAAATAGGCTCGGCAACGCATCTGCAACCTTTTGGTTTTGCAGATGTCCTCGGGCGGCGATGACTACTTACCATCAGGTAGCTCGCCAGCTTGTTTGCCGAGTTATCTCATAAAATATATATAATTATATGTATAGAACCCTAGGTGGGCGAGTCCGACTCGCCCTTGCCCGTTTTGTCTTTCGTTTTGCCCGTCTTCTAACCAAACATCGATTGATGTTAAATATGGTCCAGCCACTTCGGAGATTAGCCAAAACAAATAGACACACATTTAAAAAAAATATCGGTGCCCTAAAGTACATTAAACTTTGACATTACAAACACGCACTACAATTTTATTGTATTTTAAACAGGGTGGAAGGGATATCGACACACAACTGCTCACTATGAATTCAGTACATGATTCTGGATGGGTTTGAAATTTCTCGTGGGTTATTTAAAAAAAAGTCTTGAATATCGACGAATAATACCAACGCAATACCAGAATCATGTACTGAATTCATAGTAAGCGGTTGTGCTTCGATGTCCCTTCCACCCTGTTTATTGCTTCAATTGACTTAATATTGATCTTTTCATTATTTGTTTACTGCTCTCATTCAGCATGGTCATATAGAACTTAAAAGGTAAGTGACAACAAGGTATAGTTGTTAAGTGGATACATTGTGGTTATTTGTTATAATTTATGTTACCTCGCGTTTCCAATGACGACACAACATGTTGCAAAAGCTACCTATCCCACTCACTCTTTGAGAGTTAGATAGAGTTAGATATATGTTTGCAACATGTTTTGTTGTCAGTGGAAACGCAGGTTATGCTGCATATCTCAACATGGCACAGATATAGGTACCTATTTATCATAAAAGTGAAAAAGAAGACCAATTTTGAAATCGTGAAAAAGAAAGCTTCCCGTACATTAGTACATACCTATAACTCGACAAAATCTAGAGTACATACCTACTAACAAAAGTTTTGATTGTTTATGTACAGTTGCCAGCACACCAGGTTATACAAAACTGTAAAAAAATCCAAATGAGTTAAACCTTGAAATGTTCATTATTAAGTTCAAAATGAACTGAGAAAATTTGACTTTGATGATAACTTGATGTTCTGTGTAAAGGCTCTACGGTAAATAAATGCAAGATGCAAGTTATTAGTTATCCCTTATGTGCCTGTAGAGAATTACACGGCCATGTTAAAAGAGAAATCTCACGTACCTAAACTTTATATAGTTCTATCATTCGAATGTCATTAATTAAGACGGAGATATACAAAGTTTGTAACCTTATTTGTACCATCATAAACAATTACATATTTTTTTTTTTTAATAATTCCTAAGTGTATTTATTGTTTGAATTGAAATGACCTAATGTTGTGACAGCAAAAAGTAATCTAAGTAAGTGTTTGCGCAGTGCGGGTACAGCACGTACACAATCGAGGTGATGCGGCGGCACGTCCTGACGCACGTTCAGGACAAGCCGTACAAGTGCACGCACTGCGACAAGTCATACATACAGCGAGTGCAACTGCAGCGCCACCTCGAGAAGCACACCGGCAACAGGTGCACCGAGTGTGACGAAACATTTACCTCCCGGGCCAGGTAAATAATTAGTGATGATCTAGCTAGATTAATAAATATCTAATTTAAGGTCCCGCCTTGGGCCCAAAATTCAATATTTGTTGTTTGTAAATTCTCATTAGTACTCCCCTGTCGCATACCAAATGTATTTATTGATTAAGACTTCCTTGAGTAAAATAAGCAAAACACGGCTTAGACATAGATATATGCGGTGTTCGCTTACGGATTCCGAAAATTTAGAGGGCTTGGCAATGCAATGATCATATCACTCAACTATCTTTGTTTTTTCCTATATTTAGTTATGACGTCTTATTGGTTTATCTTAATTCGTTGGTCTAGTGGTCCCAATCGTGACTGCTACGCTTGAGGTCTTGGGTTCGATCCCCAGGTCGAGCAAAGTGTTATTGAGTTTTTCTATGAAATTCTCAGTAGCAGCTCGGAGTCTGGATTTGTGCCCGGTGAATGGCAATAGGCTCGCCCCCTATTACATGGGACCCAAAACATACCGGCGAACTGTGGGTGTACATTAAGTACACCTCTGCCTAACCCTTCGGGGAATACAGGCGTGATGGTATGTTATGTTATGTTATGTTAATATGATTGTTTTTAGATTCCTGATTCACATGAGAGAGCACATGGGATTAGAAAAGCTACATTGCCCTATACAGTCCTGTGTTTACTCTTCAAAAGAATTTATCAATGAAGCCAGCCTGAGTAATCATTTGAAAGTGCATTTAGATGAGAAACGTAAGTATAAATTATTTCTTTCTATAAGAACGGAATTATTAGAAGACTAAATAAACTAAAAACTTAATAAATAACGAAACAATGTAGATTGTAGGCGCTCAATATCAGGGGTTACGGAGGTGAAAAATTACGTCATGCTCCCTGGCGGAACCATCTTTGCTGTAACAAGTATAAGTTTCATGAACAATTCTATGAAATGTTCTAATCTAATTGGGCTTTGACGGCGTATTATAAGTGTCTTGGTTGCCCAGGTCCTAAAGTGATACTAATTTATTAAATTGTTTAATATCTACTTCATTACAATATTTATTGTATGTACTATATAATAATAGTAAACTAACTTAACAAAAAGCGTTGGTTAACAAGGTTGCGGTTGGTTCCGCGGAGCGAAATAATACACTGTATCTCAGTAACCAACGTGTTTACTGCTTTTAATCGATTTTGAATTAAGATATGGTTCTACTATGAAATTAATAAAAACATGTAGTCGAACTGTCTTTGTTTTCCTCGAATACGATATGTGTGATTATATTTTGTAGCTGCGTCATTAGTCGGGTAACCCCTTCACTCTAAAATGGGGAGGGGTGTGATGGCTGATCCGTGCGTTATATTCATGAATGGGTGCTGCTTGTGGTGACTGGTCGACTTGCTGGCTATTGTGTCGTAAAAATACTTTTTATTTTCACTCACGAGTTGACTGAATCGCCTTGTAGGTCCTAGTTATCATGTATAGTATTATTATCATTGCTTACCTATCCGGTTCATCGTTTGTTCCATTATAATAATGCTTGAGTATTAACTTCGACGATATAATATAATGTGTGTGGTAACAAACATGCAGCAATGTAAAATTAATTAAGTAAATACAAGAAAAAAATAAAATTCTGTATTCTTATGTAAATTGTAACACCTAAGTCAAATGAACAGACAGAAATGTGTTGCTAGGGAGTTTGTTGTGCCGCTTCTTCTTCCCAGCAAAAACAGTAGGAGGTGATGAAGGGCGGGCGTTTTGGGAGCCGTCTATAGTGTAAAATTGACGTTCAAAAAGTAGTACCCAGTAGTCTATCTTCTTCTTCTTATATATAAAAATCAATCGCTGTTCGTTAGTCTCGCCTAAACACAAAAACGGCTTGACCGATTAGAATAATTATTTTTATGTTTTGTTTGTCGTAATACAGGGGTGGTTTAAGAAGAAAAATAATAGGAAAATCTTGAGAGAACACTTCAAAAAGAATAAATAATGTTGGTATAGAAAATCGTCTACATGACTTGCGATACAAAGCTGTCATGTTTAATCATTATATTTTTAAAAGATTATATGGCGTTCTTGTCTTGGCAGACAGTGTTTAAATTCTTTTTTCTTCTATATATAATTATTTATATACTAGCTGGCCCGGCAAACTCGTTCCGCCTTAGATGGGGTTACGTTCTGGTAGATTCCCT
Organism: Subacronicta megacephala; assembly: GCA_958496365.1. NCBI lineage: Eukaryota > Metazoa > Arthropoda > Insecta > Lepidoptera > Noctuidae > Subacronicta > Subacronicta megacephala. The sequence goes on from OY292532.1 coordinate 5,060,058, forward strand.
TCATTGAAGTTGAAATTGAATTGACCTTGCGATATACTAAACTTTTTCGTTTTGTTTTATGGTGCTAGAACGAACAACCTGATGGTTTACCTACTCGACAACGATATTTATACTCCAGCATGGTATCTTTTTTACGTTTCATCATCATCATCAGCCGGTATTGGTCAATCATCTCAAGGAGCTTCAATAATGGGAGTCTACCAGGACGTAACCAAATCTAAGGCTGAACAAAGGTTATCGGGCCAACTAGTATTGAATACATGATTTTGAGTGTGTATTTGAGCGGTAAGGGTTCTGATGTAGTTCCTCCTCCAGCGCACAGTTGCGAGGTGTGCGCCAAGCGGTTCCACTCGGAAGTGAACCTGCGGCGGCACCTGGAGACGCACACGCTGGACCAGCCGCGGCGCTGCATGTACTGTGTGTCGGCGCGGGCCTACGTGCGCGGGGTGCAGCTCATCCGCCACGTGCGCAAGCACCACCCCGCCGTGTTCCGCGGACACCTGCACCACGTGCGACAAGTGCTCGTCAGTACACTAACTATTGCGTCGTTAAACTTGCTTGCTCGAAATAACTGCGCGTCTCAATTTAGCTGTTTTTTTTTAAATTATAGATAGGCTTGCGCATGACCACTTGTCTGATGTTAAGCAACGAAGTGGTCTACTTTGGAGCGCGCTTGCCTAGACGAGACCTATTCACTCTCGCCTCGTCTTCTCGTTTATAAATTATTATCTTTCCGCCCGCGGCTTCGCCCACGTGGACTATATGATTCTTTTGCATTTTACGGGAAAATATATAGCCTATGTCACTAAGGAATAATGTAGCTTCCTATTGGTGAAATAATTTTTCAAATCGGTCCAGTAGACGGACGTGCGACAGACGTGCACAGTTATTTCAAACAACTGTAGGTTTATTATACAACCTAAAGATTTATTTTCCAAGTCTGGGCGTACAGTCAGCGTCAAATATATCGGAGCGTATATACTGTTCATAATTATCTGAGCAACTAGGAAAATTAGACTTTATCTCTGCGATACAAAGGATGTTTTAGAATGAACACCGTACACGGCAGCTGTCATTCTGACATGTAATTTATCCCAATGAAATAAAGTTTAATTTTCCTAGTTGGTCAGGTAATTGTGAACAGTCTATTCGCTTCGATATATCTGATGCTGACTGTACCTACATGTGAGATATGTGTTTGGAACCAGAAGCATGCGGACGTCATCCTACTGGCGGAAACGTTTTATTTTGAGCATATCCTTTATTAAATGTTCGTTGCAAAACACGCAATGCAACATGACAAAATTATAACAATACGTGTAGTCCTACATTGTCACAGTACACAGATGAAAGTCCACCCTTATCCTCAAGTAAAATACGGAGCCTGACAATAACTGCCTTAGCTTTATTTATTTATTATTTCAGGGGACTACTGATTCAGTGGAAAGAGTGAAGAAGTCTGAAATAGAATCCATCCTAAACTTATTAGATGTGGAATCTGATCGTATTCTGCAAGGCTACAGCGGTTCCGGTGTGCTATACGGCGGCATGCAGGAGGACGAGAACGGCATCACCACGAGCGACACACACCAGGACAAGGTACGCTTTAACGAAGACATACTTTCCAAGTATAATTTTGTATAAAATAATTCATCGGATAATATAGTACGATTATATATTTCAGAAAGTAATAAATAGTCCTCTAATGTCTGAAGATGAACTCACAGAAAACTTAAAAATGCTACTCTCACAGCTTCTTGATAAAGAGACACTTGATCTGTTTGGTTGGCCAGACGAGAGTGTAGACGTGGTATGTATATATTAATGATATTATTGCTATGCTTGGAACAAATTATTATCACATCATAAACATCAAATTCTAAATTGGATGCGGTTGTATTGTATTGATGGATGTTTAACTTTAAATCTATGTTTCTTCTTGACGTGCTGCCTAAAATTGAAGTAATAGCAACCGATTGGCATAACTAGTATATAATAAATCAAACAACAATAATAACTACCCTTTTCCGTCTAATCATGAGCATTTTAATATCTTATTAATACATGGTGAGGAAACCTGCATGCCTGAGACCTTTTCTTGAGTGCATGTAAAGTCTGCCAGTGTAATTGAGCCCTACAGTGGGTCTGTAAATTGGTTTATAATATTTTTTAACAGGTACTGGAGAAAGTAATAACGCAGTGTGGGGCTAAGCCGGCTGACCGCAAGAAATGGACACGCGTGCAGCGCCTTCGGGAAAACTCCAAGCATTTGTTCCTATATGTTATTGAAGACAAAAACATCGCACGCATGCTTGATACACACACCATTGATCAAATAGTCAAACATGTACTCAAGCAAGTCAGTGAAGATGACACCAAGTGAAGGGTATAAATTTATAGTTATCTATTATTATGGGCACATAGAGATAAAATGTTATTGGGAACCAATTGTTGCAATAAGGGGTTAATTTATAAGGTCGAGGTATATAATTCAATGTTATAACTTCAATTTTAACAAAACGTTGTTTGCGCTTTCAATAGGGATATTATTGAGTGTAAAAAAATATTAAAGACTGCGCTACATATTAGTCTAGTGGTCCCCTCGTAAATGCTTGTATTACGAGTGGTTCCACGTCGGTGGTGCAAGGCCCTAGCCATTAGGCTGCTGCTTCTTGTATTTATTACTTCAAATTTGTTTTTACGAGAGTAAGGCCTTGTTCACTGCAAGGTTTCGTAACGGTACGGTACAGCTTTGCTGATTCCGAGCACAGTTAGTAGCCGCCCACCGTGCTGTAATGCCACCGTGTCTCATAATAAACTTCCAGAGTGATTCATACAACACTGACGATATTATAGGTACTATCATCAGTGTTGTAGGCAGGCCTTGAATTGTACGGAAATATCTTTACAATGGGAGGTCTGTCTAAACTGGATTTGCATAAGTTGATGTGTAGCCGCGTGTACAAGAGGCTTAATAGTGCAATGGCTAGTACTCGTCAATACTTACTGCATTATTTCAGGGACTGTCTAGCTGCTGACGGCTTGTTCGGTTGCTTGTTTAAAAATATTTTATAAATTAATGATCTATTCTTCTATATCTCAACTCCAAGGGCCAACAGAGTTTAGTTTAAGTAGATACATAATACCTATCTTTAAGTTTGTAAATTGTAAAATGTTGTAGATCATAAGCAGAAATTACCATTTTTAATGGGTTGTTTTGTTTCACCTTCACCCTTATAAAATCATTTACAGCGCTGTAGTTCGGGACAGCTAACTTCAAACAAGCAGAGTTATTTCGAACAAACTGTAGGTATGCTCCCCAGCACATAAAGTTACCACAAAATGTCAAATTTTCTAAGTTGATTTTGAACTTAATCATAATTATTAACATTATAAGGTTTAAAATCATTTGGAGAAATTTGACAGTTTTGTATAACCTAATGTGCTGGCGACTGTACTTTCTCCTTTGTTCACAAAAGACGTTATCATGTTTTGAGGATTAAATAAATATATACATACAATCAGATACAATCGGATATATTTGAAATGTTAATTTTCACTAATTGACTAAATATTAAAACTATTATAGTTTGTTGTTATTATTTTTTTAGTGATTAGTTGTAAGTAATACGTATTTTCATATTAAGTTTATCCACTATTTTCAATTTAGTTAGCTATTTCTAGAGTTTAAAATGATATTTAGCAATATAAAATTTACATCAATAACGCAGTAGATAGTTGTAACATTATTAGTGATGGGCCGAATGTGGTTTGTACCGAATACGAACTTCGGCCGAACATTCGGTAATATTTTAAAATTTGGCCGAATTTCGGCCGAACTTCGGTTATTTTTGTCGCGCTTTCTAGGGAGCGGTAGGTCAGGACAAGTCGCAACTGGCTTACGCGCATTCGCCAAAAAGCCAGTTAGTAGAGCTTAATTACAATTTCAATGTCCATGTCAAGAGGTCCATTTCGTGTATAATAATAATTATATTTTAGTTAATAGTAATTAAAAGTTTATTTGATTTTATAAAAAAGATTGTGGAGTTAACTAATTACAAAGATTAATAAATGAATGATTTGATTATTAAGTTTACTGGTTCAATATCTGTTTTTTTTGTAAAAATATAATGAGTTAATTAGATCTTATCTTGTACCGAATGTTCGGCATTTGAACCGAAAGTCGGCCGAATGTCGAAGTTCGGTTCAAGTCACCGAAATTCGGTTAAACCGAATGTGAAACGAATTTCGGCCCATCCCTAAACATTATACGAGTGCGCGTGCGTGACTTATTAAATTTTAGTTTTTATTATATAAAGTAGCTTTATAAAACAGATAAAGGTAGATACACAAAGCACATTCGTAAAATGAAAAGACTAACATGTTCGTTTATTATGGGTTTATTAAAGCATCATGCATTTGATTTTATATATAATTTGTTGATTTTGCATTATAATAATATATTACACAACAATGATTGATGATAATGGACAATGATTTCAACCTGACGATCGACAATGATTGATCGATGATGCAAGTGCGTCTTGTCCCGTCCGCTGTCATGTAAATTAGTTGGGTTTATGTAATATTTACGTTTTTTTGTAATGATGGAATGTTATTTTGATATTTTAACATTTTACAAAGATAGGGTTACGGTTATGTTAGTAAAATATTTTATAACATAAATATAGCATTGAGTTTTATTATTGTTATTTCCTAGATACGAATTCACTTTGCAGCCTATTCATGTATTATTTGACTACAATAAAAGCACAACCAGTATTTTGTTGAAATGGCTTCATTAAACAGATTCCGTCGCTCATTAGCTCAGTATATCACAGACGCTCATCAGCTCAGTTATGCATGGATAACTCCGGACATATCTCTATCTTCGGATATATATCCCAAACAACTAATATATCCATCCTTACCTTTTTAAAAAAACATATGCCATATCCGAGTAACTCCGCCTTCGACCGAATGACACCAAACCTTGGCTCGACAGAATGAGAGAGCCCGGTATATATACAACGTACTACAGTCGTTCACTAGCTCAGTATACCATAGTCGCCCGCTACGTAGCTCAGTATATACCGGTCGCTCACTAGCACAGTATCTCTCGCTCTTCTAGCTCAGTATATCCGAATAGGCAGGTCACTAGCTCTCGCCCAATGACATATTATTATTTATATTGACATTATTGAGCAAATGTTATACAGGCTTGAAAATCTGATTTATTAACACTACCATCTGCTACGATAACGATTTTTAACCGATTGAGGCTGTATGTACGGTGGCCAGCACATCAAGTTACTACAAAATGTCAAATTTTCTCAGTTTATTTTGAACTTTATCTCCAACGATTTAAGGTTTAAAATCATTTGGAGAAATTTGACAGTTTTGTATACCTTGTCCTGCTGGCGACTGTACGTTCGTCTGTATATTAAAAAAAAACGTTCATATTTGGGGGCGAAATGCGTACCATTTTTATTTTTTTCGAAAATTGCTCATCTTTAACAAGCTAAACCGTAGATGATTTTGGTGTAAAATAGAGAAATTAAAAAGTTTTTATATTCAACCGTCAATAAGTTACTGTTGATGTTGCAAATTCTACTGCCATGTATCTAGAATGTGTTATGTACAGACGAACAATTTGTGAAAAAAAAATTTTTTTTAAATAAAAACAAAAATCATATTAATACCCAAGGCCAAAACATTTTAGTAGTCATTATTACCCCGCGTTTCTACTGACGAAAAAACATGTTGCAAACAGCTACCTATCCCACTCACTCTTTGGGAGTTAGATAGATATAGACAGTGGGTACATAAGACATAGAATATAATTATAGTAGTACATTGACATTCATCAACATCAACCCATTACATTGTCCCACTGCTGGGCACGGGTCTCCTCTCAGAACGAGAGGGATTAGGCTATAGTCCACCACGCTAGCCTACTGCGGATTGGCAGACTTCACACGCCGTCAAGAAAATCTCTCAGGCATGCAGGTTTCATCACGATGTTTTCCTTCACCGTTTAAGCACGTGATAATTAATTATTAATGCGCACATGACTTCGAAAAGACAGAGGTGCGTGCCTTGGATTTGAACTCGAGACCTTTGACTTGGCAGTCCAATGGTCATATCACAAGGCTAATTGACATTAATTTATTAAAAAATCACTGAGTTCTTCTCCAGCTCATTCATTTCCGAAGAAGTAGCTTTACATATAAGTATCACAAGTCTGCGATGAGGTATTTCATAGCTGTGAAGTTATTTTGCCATCTATATGCATCGAATGCTTAAAAGCATGGCTTCCCATTATAGAAGTCATTACAGAGCTGCAATCTCAGCCTCAATCAGAGCCTGTTCACGATGTTCAACTTGTTTTCGTTTGAAAACTTAAAATAGATTAGTCTGCAAAATATCGTGGAAGATGGTTTTGGATTCTCCTATATCTTTTATTTGCCACAAATTAAACGCAGAGGAACAAAAGAACACATAAAAATACTAGAATCGTCTTCATCTGACATAGTTTGTTTGCTTATATAAACTTTGCCTTGAAGCACCATCAAAGCCCCACTTCCATATACGTGTTAATTCTTTGCCATCCAACGAAGATTCTACTCGTAGGAATTTCCCAAGTCTAGCACAGTTTTATCCAAAATTGCTCGGACTTGTAGCAGTCCTTCGCCTCAACAATGGCAGTATATGAAGGATAATGTGGCATTTCTTCTTCTTTTGCACAAGATCATATTGCAATATACTACCACTTTGAAAGCTTCAAAGAGGTCAACATACCTAAAGCATTATCTGCGGAATATATTTATATATAGGTACAGTTTTCTTTGGCTTTAACAAGGCTTTCAGTGCTATGCGGTAAGAGCTCTTCCACTCTCCTTCTCTTCTGTAGCGGTAGTAAATTATTAGCATCATAAAAGTCATTAGCAGACTGATTTGAATTTCGCGCCCAACCCCGATGCTTTAGTGTTTTATCCTGTAGTAACATTATTTGTAAATTTGACATTTAGCATGTGTCAATTCAGTCGCCGAGATTTTGAAACGGACTATAAACGTAAAAAAACAAAAACCTTTTTTTCTCACGCATGGATGGACCTTCTAAAACCATCCATACGATAATATCACGTAAAGTATGGAGTGTAGAGGCATGGTAAAGGTATGGGGTAAAGGAAATATAGCAAAGACATTACAAGTTTCGTCCAGAATTATGTACTGAATGCCCATATATTGGCGGGTTTGCGTCTATGTCCCACGCTTCCATTTCCATTTGGTTCCACCGGAAAATTTATAATGGGAGGTCAGTCTTAACTGGATATGTACAATGAGTATGTAGATTGTATAATTTACGAGGAAAAAAAAGTTTTGTTTTTAAATATCAAGTTACCACAAAATTACAAATATTCTGTTGATTTTGAACTTTTTCTTCAAGGGTTTAAGGTTTAAAATCATTTGGAGAAATTGAACAGTTTTGTATACCTTTGAAAGTATTATAGTTTTTGGTGACGAATTGACAATCATAGACAATTAGAATACTAAGAATTTTATTTAGAATATGTCAATAAATACCTACTACTACTACTAAAGCGTAGCGATGGACGAGTCATATTTTTTGCAATTCGAATCATTCGAATCAAAGAGGTTGTTGATTCGAGTTGATTCGAATCGGTCGTATTCAGCGAATCGCAACGGAGCGAGTTGGTCCGTGTACACGAATCACAACGAATTTACAGCGAGTCGCAGGATATGTTTTTCTCACTTCAACCCGTAGAATCGCAGCTATTCGCTGCCTCACTCGCTCGCTCACTTTGTTCCTGGCGGAGCGACGCGGCGAATCAGCTCCAGTCTCCAGCTATTTGAGCCGCCGAGTTAAACGCGTGACTCGCTTGGACGGCGAATGCTTAAAGCGAATCAACTCGGTTTATTAGAAGGGCCATTCGAATGAGCGAGTTCAAAGGCAGATTCGAGTTATTAGATTTAAATTCATTGGAATCGTCCATCGCTACGTCGAGAACTCGATCCGTCGATAAGTCGTTGGCTCGCTACATGACGACGAACAACTTCGTTCGACCGATCGAATCAATTCGAATCATGAGAAATGGAACTCTAATCACCGAGTCGCAAGCGTGATTCGAATCAAATTATTTTATTATCCATCGCTATGATTCGCAATTCGAGTGATTCGTATGATATGTTTTTCTCACTTGAACTCGTAAAAGCGCAGCTATTCGCTGTCTCACTTGTTCCCGGCGCAGCGAATCAGAGTCCAGCTTTTCGAGCCACCGAGTTACACACGTGACGTCGTTAACTCGTGACGCACAACGAATGCATAAAACGAATCAACTCGGTCTCGTAGAAGGGCGATTCGAACAAGCGAGTTCAAAGGCTGATTAGAGTTATTCGAATCAAATGATTCGAATCGCCCATCGCTACTAAAGAAAGTGACAATCCTGTTGCAGGTTGCACTTGCTGGCACTTGCAGGTGTTTTTGAATTATATTATTATATCAATTTAATAGAAACTATTGTAGAGAAGTTTTAGAAGTGGTTAGGTTATTTGGTTGTTACAGGCTCAGATTTTTATTCGATTAGTTACAAACTTTTTGTCTGAATATTTTGTATGAAATACACAATAAATAATAAAACTAAAAACCACAGATTTAAGGAAACTAATCTGAGCTAGAAACCAACTAATTCATCATGTCTTCAAGTGTTCCTCTTATCGTAAGACTGTTAGCCTCTTCGGTGTCCGTTGCCCGCAGTGCTGGAAAAATTGTTCGCGATGTTATGAGTAAAGGAGAACTGGGAATAATTGAAAAGGTAGGTAACTACGTAAACTACCCTGGAACTAAAATACAAAATATTATCATTTTTGTTACTTGTGACCTTTGGCCTACTTATTGTGCAACAACAATAAATGTTTTTTTTACTGTTATAGGGTAAAGATGACTATCAAACAGAAGCTGATCGTTCGGCGCAACGTTGTATTGTTGCATCACTTTCAGCGCAATACCCTAAAGTAAACATAATTGGTGAAGAGGATAGCCTTGACAGTGAGGTAATTTCGGTTGAAATATATTGTAAAAAAAACTCTGTAACCCTCACAGTAATTGCTTTATCGCCGGTCGAAAAAACTTATTATTCATTCAGGGTCATTGAAAAGTTTAATTTTCAATGTCAATCATTGTACAAGCTTGAAAACAATTACATAAAAAAGATATTTAAGAGTAACTTTTCAATTTATAATATTTGTATGGATTTGAATGTAACCTTGATTTACCACAGGAGGACATTTCCAGTGAATGGTTAATTACTGAAGGAGACAAAGATGTATTATCTTTGGAGTGTCCTGTTAATCTGCAAAGTGTCAAAGAGGAAGATATAGTTGTGTGGGTTGATCCTCTTGATGGTACTTCTGAGTACACTCAAGGTAAACACTTCTAGACCAGTTCATATTTTCAATAAATTGTTTTCTTACAATTATTGCATACCAACACCCTTCTATTTGTAACATGCAGTACCATTATCTTTTGTTTAAAAATTGGTGGTTGAAGTTATTACAAGTACCTATATAATTTTAGGTGCACTTATGTTGAAGAGGGATCCATGGGAAAGATGGAAAATGTACTTAACTCATCCTTTTATAAGTATCAAATGGTATTTAAGTTTGCTCCAATCAAATTATGGTAAATGAAAGAATTGCATACCTACCTATATAGACTTTTTGTTTAAATGCACTGTGTTAAAGATACTTTGGAACATGGTCGAGATTTTCTGTTTGATGTATGTATTGTACATAATATTCACATTCAAAATTATTGTAATTTATACTTAAACTAAACTGATAATTTTGATTTTCTTTCTTGAAAATAACCCGATTTAATATATAAGTTCATTTAGATAGGTCCCTATATACCTACCTTATTTAATAAATTAGAGTAATTATGGTCAGCACACACTAAGTTCTTATAATAATGCTCGAGCTTACCCACTAAGTCAACATTATACTTCAAATACACTTATTTAAAGATTGAAAGTGATCTCATTCAAGATACCTAGGTCAAATAATTTTTCGTTGTCTCTTTATTCTGTCTCAGCACGACTGACAAGTGATTTTAAAAATGTATGTATTTTTGGCAGTGTTGAACATTGAGGACAACCTCGTACGTGTGTTTGTGTGGCCCTAAGCTTAGTTAAGTCATAGTGTAATAAGATCTAATAGTGGGGTGAGACAAAGGAGTTGTCTGGGCTCGAAATGCCGACAACCGTCTAGACACTGAAAATAGCTTAGGCTTAGATAATGTTTGTAAGTTCAAATTAATCTGTGTTAGTAGTAGTATTGATTTCTGCATCGGGTTGAGAGCATGCTCATGGCATTATTTATTCGTAGGTACGTGGGTGGGTGCTTTACATGGACCCATAGTCCATGTAAAGTGAAATGTGTATATTTTAAAACTGTGATATCTCCTGAGATATAAATCAAATGATGTCAAGGGCAATTTTGTTAAACATTAAATACTTGCGATGAATAACGTATTTATTTGAATAAGGAATAATATCATGTTTGTGAATACATTTTAGGAAATAATGCATTATTTTAGCAGAAATTTGATTACCACAGAAAGGGTTATATTAAGTCAACCTTATAGACATATACTATCGCGGACTTTTTTCTAGAACTTTACAGCGCAACAGTTTCCTGCTACAAGATTTTTGCATAACTTTAACCGTTTACGCAGCGCACGCAACTTAAGCGCTCTAAAGGATTTTTTTTCCTGTTTTTGCAACATTATTCATTTATGCTCAGCGGAGCCAATAGGAGCGTCTATTGGTCGTAGCGTAATGTTATCGATAAATGGACACAAAAATATATTTTACAATTCCAACCAGTAGTTTAGCGCGATCAACCAAACAAACAAAAGTCTTCACCTATACTTACTTATATGTATAAAAATATAAAATAAAATTGTAGAATAAAAAATAGAAATAAAACTCATTGTAAAATTGTCGCATAAATAAATTATTAGCGATAGCCACACTTGAAGCTAAGAACCGACGCGCAGTACATGTCGGGCGGACGTGATGCCTGCGAATTAGGGTCGGGGGGACGCCGCTCTGCCCCGCCCCGCACCTCATCGTTGACCTGTCTTGACAGCCGAGTTTCACCACTATTACATTTTATTACACTATGGTTATGTAGACTTACGCGAACATTGAACATTCGCGTAACTTTCATGGCGTCATTCTGCTTGATCTGAGCTAACATTTAATAAAAATTATTGCATGTTGCATGGGGTGTTGGAATAATTTCATTGCGAAAAATAATTTACCTTAAATCTTTTCAGGATTTCTTGAACATGTAACCGTTTTAATTGGCATATCTGTCAATGAGAAACCGGTAGCTGGTGTAATTCATCAGCCATATTATAAAACTATGCTAGGAGAGGAGAAGATAATCGGTAGAACTATATGGGGACTACAAGAAGTAGGCGTGGGCGGATTTACCCCTGCCCCTCCACCAGACTCCCTTATTATTACTACCACTAGAAGTCATTCCAATCCTATGGTTGAGAAAGCTTTACAGGTTATGAATGCAGCAGAGGTTCTTCGAGTTGGTGGTGCAGGTTATAAGGTATTTAGTGGCAGTTACTTACATTAAAAAAATAATATTTAGTTAACTATCGTTAAACTGTATGTTAAGTCAATATAACATAACTATGGGCTATTTATTATAACATATTATAACCACTTAAAATTTAGATGGCATTTATATTGGTTTTGATGGTCGGCGCCATCATGATAAAATCTATTTAGAAAAATATTAAAGACAGATCTTTGGAAGACAGTTTCAGAAACAAATATCTTAGCGTTTTCAACCGACTTCAAAAAGGAGGAGGTTCTCAATTCGTCTGTATGTTTTTTTTTTTTTTTTTTTTTGTATGTTTGTTACGCGATATCTCCGCCAGTTGTGGACCGATTTTAATGATTGTTTTTTTTTGGTAGGTCATACTTCAGAGGTGGTCCCGTTCAAATTTTATCGAAATCGGTTAAGCAGTTTTGAAAATATCAACAAAAATCTAAAATTTGTTTACATCGATGATATTATCGTTTACTCCGAAACATCGCTGTCTTATTGGAGCAGTGCGTTTAGTTGGCTAACAAGTACTTCTAAACAAACTTTCCACTAAAAATTACAAAATAAAATTACTTTTAACAAAAAAGTTAAACCGCCTTCTATTGACTTCTATTTGAGTGGGTCTTTTATTTTCACCACCGACTTCCCAAACTGTTTTAGACAAAATTATTATATTCTTTTTTGAAGGCGGTTTAACTTTTTTGTTAAAAGTAATTCGTAAACGCTAAGATATTGAGACCAACTTGACCGAGTTATTGAGAAAATTGAAAAACCAAAATAAAATATTTGTGTGCGTATGATAAAGGCAATAAATAAAAAAAAATAACACTTAAAAGTATTTATTAACATGTTTTAAGGGTAACGGAATGATTGTTTCTTACTATACATGGTTTTATGAAAATCGCGTTTTTTTCCAAAGAAATTTCGATTGAATTACGTGAATTACGTTTGGCATATAATGTAGTTGTAGATTAAAATTGTCCTTTAAATCGTTTTACTGAAATCTTGAAGATATCATAGATTCTAAATAAAGAGCGCTGGCACGACGCGCCGCCACCACTTCCGCACTTTTCCTAAATATGAACTATCAATACCTAAGCGATATATTCCAAATTGTTCGATCAGTTTTTCTTTTAAACATAAATAACGCCACATAAATAGTATCTATGCGAAGCCTGGGGGGTCGCCGCCAAAAAAAGGTCTGAACATGACTTAACATACCATAGCATAATTGTTATTTATGTGTAAATTAACCATAAATCTTTTATATAGGTTCTACAACTACTAGAAGGGAAGGCGTCCATTTATGTCTTCGCCAGTAGTGGCTGCAAAAAATGGGACACATGTGCACCCGAAGCAGTGCTCTCTGCTGCAGGTGGCAAGCTGACCGACATTCTGGGCAATTTCTACAAATATGGTGGCTCAGAGTCGCGACCGAATAAAACTGGAGTCTTGGCGGCCGTTAATGACGACCTCCACGGCTATGCATTAAAAAGAATACCACAAGAATTGAAAGATACACTTGCTAATAAATAGGATGATGTTTCTTATTGACACTAAATAAAGCTGATGAGAAAACAAATGAAATATAACCATAACAATTGCAATTACATTGTTGTTACAATAATTACTGCAGTAATCAATATCCAACAAATAAATATATTGTGTCATTAATTCATTATTAATCAAACTATGTTGAACATAAACTCCCTTGCTTTTGAGGTATTTTGTATTAGTGTAAGAATACTTTGGATCATTAAAGCTTGCTTTTATATTTTTGTAACATTTTTCTTAATTCCCTCCTGAGGATTTTTCCTGAGGCATTCTTAGGTATATCTTTAAGGAATATTACTCCTCCTCGTAGTCGTTTTGCTGGCGACACCTGGTGGAAAAATAGTTATCTTGATACCATTCTCACTAGCAGTCTTGCAGTACAATCATTGTTATAAAACATTAATTTTCATCCATGCAGAATTCGCCTTAATGCATTACAAATAAAGAATACCTAATGTTGTGTTTTTTAGGGTTTCTATTACCCCGCGTTTCCACTGGACGACAAAATATGTTGTAAACAGCTACTTATCCCCACTCACTCTACAACTGACTGACGACAACATGTTTTGGGGGGTTATAGAAACTACCCCTTTGCGACAAATTTTAATACAGTCAACATCCCTATTATTTTACTAATTGTATTTGACTGTTAAAATCTACCCATGAAAGCTGGTTAGATGGCACGTTCCAATGACGGAATACTTTCCAACGTTCATTTGAACATAGCTTAATACTTTTGGAAAGTATTGGAATTGATAATGATCATCTTATTAGTTAAAAAAATGACCAACCTTTGACGCAACGAAATCTACCAGGTCTTTTTCTGTGATGTTAGAGTTAGGCTGCGCCACTACAAATGCTACCGGCAACTCTCCGGCTTCTTCGTCCGGCAAACCCACTACACCGACGTCAGCAACACCGCTGTGCTGTAGTAATAACGCCTCTAGTTCCGCAGGAGCCACCTGTGTACCATTGCATTTGTAAAATTAAAAGCAAATTTGTTTTTTTAATAATCATAATTTAAGATTTCAGATAACAGAGATCAGTAACTCACTGCCCGATTTAAAAAGGCTAATTTATTACAATTTAATTTTATCACGGTTCATTAAAGAAACCATGACCATGATCCTAATTAATAATTGATAGGTTAACTATCCATAGTATTTACCAATCCAAGTAGTAGTTAATCTATTTCAGCCTAATTTATTTTGCGCAACTGCATTGCTAGTAATAGTTAATTAGTCATCAGGAGAAATAGACTTACTTACCTGAAAACCTTTATATTTAATGAGTTCCTTCAGCCTGTCGACAATGTAGAAGTAACCCTCGGTGTCGTAGTAGCCGATGTCTCCAGTTCTGATGTACCCCTCCTTGTCGAATAATGAGTTGCTTGCTTCCCGGTCCCCCATGTAGCCCTTCATTTGTAATGGAGATTTAATCCATAACTCACCTTCTTGGCCTGGACCTAACCTTTTACCGTTTTCGATATCTATAACCTGAAAATTATAGATAATTAAATTCTGATATGAAAATATTATCTTAACTGAATTCAATGAACCAATGACACTTTAATATGCATCGACCTAAAAATTGCAGTCTAACCTAAATAACAATATTGTACACATAGCAATTGCCAGTGTCTATAGACCCGCTTATTATAACCAACAATGTGTTCTGCCCATATTACTTGTGGCGCAGAGACATGGGCGCTTACCCAGGAGGCTGTCACAGATAGACAGAGCGTGCCATGCTCGGCATCGAACTAAGTGACCGAATCAAACAGCGAGATCCGGAAACGAACAAAATTGTACCGAAACTTAGTTCGTTTCCGGAGATTTGTTTATACTGGACCTTTAGCCGTGTGTAGTGACCCGACCATTGAATCAAAACTACCATCAACTAACTAATAATAAAGTTGGTATTCGTTACTAAAAAAATCCTTAAATCTAAATTTCAAGTGACCTCGTATAATATTTGGTGTGGTTTACCTTGACCTTCATTCCGGGCGCAGGTGTCCCACAAGAGCCCACCTTTTCGCCACTCGTCAAATCAACCAGACAAGCCATCGTCACTTCTGTCAAACCATAACCTTGTTTAATAAAATCTATTCCTGTCCTGCAAAAGCATGCAAATAGACAGAATATTAACGATACTTCGGAATTGTCCATGCAAACGCAATGCCTATCATAATAAATCCATTTTTTTTTTATATTAATTAAAGGAAGGAAGGTAGGGAGGCCTTTGCCCAGCAGTGGAATCAACAGGGCTTATAAAAAAATATTCATTTTATTAAATAATGCGTAATATCCAAAAAGATATGAATTTTCTAGTGAAAGAAAATACAATCTCAGGCAGGAGTCGAACCTGTGTCCCTCAGACCGGCCGCTTTAGCCACTAAGCCACTGAGACCACTTAACCGGAGGTTCGACTACTGCTTGAGATGGTTTTTTTTCCCTAGAAAATTCATATTTTTCAATAAACTCTTTTCTTATTCCGCTTCGGCAATTCGATATTGATTATCAAGGTTCCAAGGTTCCCCAAAGCCAATTTATCAAAATACGACATCCGAGAAGCAATGTAAATAATCTTTTTTACGACATTTCCACAGGCTTATAAATATACAGAGTTATTCGAAAACCAACGTCACCAGCATAAACAACGTTTGTTTTACGACTTTGATAAAATAATAATTTGATAGTTTCCCGTTCATTTGCAGTTTGCATAATTCGCGGGTTTTTGGTATTTTTCCAATAACCCTGTATAAAAACAGAATACTTATTTAAAACATTAATTAATTATTTTGTGTGCAGGGTAACATAATATCGATAGTCTTGCGATTGGTTGATTATCCACAGTTGAGTACCGATCGGCAACACTGCAGTATGAGGTCCTAATAACATGACCATCAAAGTTATATGTTTAACAGGTACCTTTCAGAAACTGCTTTCTGTATGTCCTTTGATAATGGTGCTGCCCCACACCATACCTCAACTAATGATGACAAATCATACTTGAGGACTAGGGGATGTTTTGCGAGGAACACAGCCAAGGGCGGGACTATCGTAGTCATATTTATCTGAAAAGTGTTAAATTATTAAGCCAACTGCCTTATTAAACTAGTGGTGGTAAGCGCGACTGCTACGCCTTTGGGCGCCGTGGTAAAATTCGCAGTTAGTCCAATCCAATTCGTGGTTGGTCCAATATAAATATTTACAAATAAGCAGGTCTTAATTTTTTTCGACGTGTAGTAATCCTCATGGACTTCCGCCCCACGGGGCATATCGGACTCCACTTAAGTCACCACCTACCGACTAAAATCACACGGGTGTTTCGCCTCCTCACTTTTCGCTGGGGCTGAGGTAGTGAGTTCTCATTCCTCAGCGCCATACAAATCCACCCTAGCCAATTAAAAAAAAGAACCAACGGCTAATTAAACGCGGATTGGACCAATCACGAACTGGACATTTTTCACTGTTTTGCCCAGATACAGCGGCTACATTGATCCGTAGTACCGCCACCTTCCAGCTTACACTACAGAGTTACACTCACCTTACTAGTGATGACAAAGTCAGGTGAGCACAACTTGCAAGTCTTGCAACTTGGGGTGCAATGAAATGATGCATGATTTTGGAAAAAGGCATGGAGTAGGTGAGGAAAGTAGCATGTGATTTTCTCTTGTTTCTGCCTGTCCATGAAAAGATGGTGTGATATGTATGAAATAGGTCAATACATGTGAAAGAAAAAATTACATATTAATTATACTATACTAAGTTCTTATTTATCATATTTATTTAGGCATTAGTTATTGGTCGCGGTTCCTCGTATACCAAAAGAATTGCTATAACGTGGGTTCTGAAACACGCACCAGATTTTAATTTCAGCTTCCAGCCATACAACTGTAAAAACCGCATCCAATTTCGTGCAGTAGTTTTTGCGTGGTGTGCATACAAACATGCCACACATTTGCAAAAAATAATTGTTTTATCTTTAAAAACTCCATACGAGTTATTTTTCTTCAAATATCTCCCGTGTACAGACAGCAGCCAGTTATAATTTAATTATATTCATATGATTATTGTCATTAGGACTAAGCGCGACTGCTACGCTAGAGGTCCTGGGTTCGATTTACAGGTCGAGCAGTGTTATTGAGTTTTCCATGCTGCTCGAAGTCCGGATTTGTTCTCAGTTAGCAATAGGCTCGCCCCCAATCACATGGGACCTTAACATACCAGCGAAATATAGGTGTACATAGGTACACCTCTGTCTAACCCTTCGGGGAATACAGGCGTGATAGTATGTTATGTTTAACTTATGTAATATGATTATTGAAATTAGCATGATAGTCTAATAAACTTACTTTATAATTTTGAATTGTTTCCAAGTACTGCTCTTGATCAAAACGGATTAGAAATACAATTTTCATATTCATAGCCATAACAGCTAATGTTGTTATGAAGCCATAGGCATGAAACCACGGTATTAGTGACAGACCTGTTATTATGCTAAAGTTTTTTTCTTTCTGGACATAATCAAAGTAATATCTAGAAAAAAGAAGGTATAGATTAAGTAAACAAATAAATAAATAAACACTGCCTGCTTCAGTCTAGTGGTCCTGTGTTTGATCCCCAGGTCGAGCAGTGTTATCGGGTTTTTCTATGAAATTCTCAGTAGCATTTTAGAGATTGGAATTTGTGCCCGGTTAATAGCAATAGGCTCACTCCCTATTACATGGGACCTAAACATACAGGCGAAATGTGCCTAACCCTTCGGGGAATACAGGCATGATAGTAGGTATGTAACTTAAATATCACAACTCAAAAAGCATATTGATTAAATTCACTTACTTCATGTGTGCTGATAATGTCAGGAAATTTACATGTGTCAGTTCCACACCTTTTGGTAACCCAGTTGTTCCCGAGGAGCACATTACAGCAACTGTGTCTTCTACCCCATCAACATCAGTGAGTGTAAAGTCATCCACATTTACATGCTCTTTTATAAGGGAATCATACATGATACAATCCGGAACAACATCAAATTCTCCAAACATTAAAATTTTGCAGTTATAAGATAATTCAGTACAACAGTCATAGATATTCTGAGCTGTGATGGGTGAAGTAAAAATCAATTTTGGTTTTGTTATTTTTAGTAGATGATTTATCTCACCTGTAAACAAAATGACTAATAGTGTTAGTTTATTTGCAGCTAAAATATTTAAACACATACATATCTTCAGTACAGAATTATTATCATCAGAATTTGTATGTTTTGATTATATCTATTAAGTCTGCTGTTCTGCCTTAATAATCTAGTGATCCCAAGTGGGACTGCTACCAGAGGTCCTGGGTTTGATTTCCAGGTTGAGCAGGTTATTGAGTTATTGTATTAAATTCTCAGTAGCAAGTGATCAATGTCTGGATTTGAGTTGTCTCCTGTTAAATAAGACCTAAACATACCGGTGAACTGTAGGTGTACGCCTACAGTTACCAGCCTACAGGCTAATGAACATTAGACTAACCCTTTGGGGAGTAAGGTGTGATGGCATGTGTCTGTGTTTCCTTGACAGTTTAAGTCAATGACTCAAGACAATATCTAGAAATGAAAAATAGTATTTAACATCACAAATATAGACTTACCAGGTGAGTATGTAATGTTCAATGTTGATAAAACACCTCCACAATAGATGACAGCTAGAGCAGCCACCACAAACTCAAATCTATTCTCACTGCTCAATCCAACAACATCGCCTTTATTCAAACCTAGCTTTTGTAAGCTTACAGCAAGGTTTACACTGTTTTGAAGAATATACTTATATGTAACAGATTCACCAGTCTCAGCATTTATCTAAAGATTAAATAAATTTATATAAAAGCAGAGTACATATTATTACCCTACATTTTATTTCCACACCCCACACACATATACATGTTTACCAATTTTCATGTGAATGATTTGCAACAAGATTTTAGCATGATTTATGTAACAAACAAACATAAATAATTTAAGACTAGAAACTTATGACTGCCTAATTTGGCTAGTGGTCCTGAGCGCGACTGCTATGCTAGAGGTTAGATCCCAAAGTCAAGTGAAGTGTTACTGGGTTTTTCTATGAAATTCTCAGTAGTAGCTTGGAGTCTGGGTTTGTGCCTGGTTAATGGCAATAGGCTCGCCCCCCATTACATGGGAACTAAACATACCAGCACAGTGTGGGTGTACATTAGTACATCTCTGCCTAACCTTTCAGGGAATGCAGGCATGATGGTATATGTAGAAACTTATGTTGTAAGAGTGTAACATTTATAATAGAAATAGGAATTAGGATTCTCATTCTCATTCTAGGATCATTCAACAACTGTCGTAACAGTTGTTGAATGATCAGTGACTTCTGTTTTGATAATATGGGTTACTAGGTTGTTGGTGATGTTGAGAAAATAAAGTATTTATCACGGGTAGGTAGTGAGTAGGTACACTAGGTACTTACAAAAGCTACATTATCACCACCATTTTTGAGCTGATCAAACAGGAATTGGCCATATGATAAATGCGCTGGAATAGCTCGTTCTTCGGGCCCCGACACTACATTATTATATACTGTGACTGGCATTTTGCAATAATGTAAAATAATTACTGTGGCCACCACTTTGCCGTTGACTAGGTATTGAAAAAGAACAATCTAAAGGTACGATATGGAAAATAAATACTATCTTATCTAATGTATTATATAAGTATAATTATTTATAATCCGGTTTATTTCTGATTATTTATGATAAGACTTAGTTTCTTTATACCAAGATTCACAAGCTTAAAACCTCGAAAAACATCTTGATTTCAATCAATTGACAGTAGAAGTTTGACACTTGACAGTTATTGAAATTTTGACAGTGACAGTTAGTGATGTCGCTTCGAATAATTATGATTCAAAACACTGCCTAGCGTTGGGACTACTCGTATTTTTTTAATTCAATGCACTCGAGTTGAAGTGCTTGATGATTCGAATTGGTTAACAGCATAGTGTCGAGTATTGGTCCGGTTGGTTCGGTTGCGAGAATTTACAGCGAGTCGCATGATATGTTTTTCTCCGATACGCCGCCCGCCGTCGACTTGGTGATTCAAGTTGCTTTTCTGATAATTCGAAATAATTCGATGATCGATGAGCCGTACGAAATTACCTACCGTTGTCTATCGTATTGTAGCGAAGTCGCATGAGCCAACGACTTGTTCGAGTTTTTTTTTATAATTAAATTACCTAGGTAATACATAGATACTACTACGCTAGAGGTTCTGGGTTAGATCCCCTGGTCAATCAGTGTTATTGGGTTTTTCTATGAAATTCTTAGTGGTAGCTCGGATTCTGGATTTGTGCCCGGTTAATAGCAATAGGCTGGCCCCCTATTACATGGGACCTTAACATACCGGCGAAGTGTGTTTTTACATAGTACACCTCTGCTTAACCCTTCAGGGAATACAGGCGTGATGGTATGTTAATTTTTACCGATCTTCATCATCATCAGTCATCATGTGGCTGTAAAGTCGGCACGTCTTCTTGATCTACAATTTATAAGATCCAATTTGAGTGTTAGGAAAGCTAACGGGTGGACTAAGGACCAAAGGCTAAGACTGTACTCAATATGTATAGGTCTTCGGGAAAAGATGTTCTGGTTGAGACATTTGAGTCAATATCCAGTGAGTGATGCACAACTGAAGCATGTGTTTCGTGCTCAGTTCGAGGACCGTGTGTAGGAAAGAGCTGAGATCTTACAACGGTGGTTCCTGAAACTTTAGAAACTGGTCCGGAAAGTGGACCGGTCTATCCCTGCGCTTATCGACGTTATACAGGTTGTGTTCATCGATGGATTATGAGATAAGGAAGTGAGAGCTGCTGTGAAAGACCGACAAGCCATTAATCTCGCGGCGATATTCAAGCGGCGGTAGCCTAATGGCTAGGGCGTCGTAATTGCGATCATGTGGTTGCCGGTTTGAAACTCACCCATTGCACTACCGACGTGAACCCACTCGTAATACAAGTATTTAGGTTAGTACGAGAGGTTAACAAGATTACTAGTAATGTGTGACCCACATTGCTAGGTAACTTTAAAAAAAAAGAATCGTTGAAAGATTTCTTGGCTCATGTCAGAGGCGGAGGCAGCGCAAGTAAGTTAAGAGCATGTAAGTCGTGGTAAAAGGAGACAATAATTATCAAGCTCGTTGCTGCAAAGGTTGTACATAGGAGTAGGTAATACTGATCTCAAGTAGAAAGGAAGTGGTGATGGTACGCACGGCTACACATCAAGCTATACGAAACCAGTTTACGCTGGCATATATTGTATGGGAAGTCTATACAATGCGATCCGCTTAAACTGGTTTTGTATAGGTTGACCTGTAGCCGTGTGTACCTTTAACGTATGGGACAACTGCGGATGAGTTTACCGAAGCAAAGTAGCTGGAGAAAGAATGGAAATGGCACATATTCTGAGTGTCTGACAAGAGGCTACAGTAAGAAGGAAGCTCAAAGCACGCCAGACAACCAGGTGAACAAAAAATAGGAGCATAAAAAAATCGTTCCCGGTAATACTTACACATTATAATATATTGATCGCACGGGCCAGACAGGGAAATTAAATTTTGGACGCGGTACAGGAAGATTGTTAATTATCAGTCAGTGGCGTAGCCACCGGAGGGCTAGACGAGGCAGTGCCCCGGGGCCCCCAAGCTCAGGGGGCCCGTCGGACTCTTAACTTACAAACTTTACATTTTATTGAACTAGTGAAATTTTCTCCCACATTCGGAATACATATAAATAAACCAGATACCAGGAACGCGAACCCTGTATTTGAAAAAAATATAGGGGAATTCCCAACAAGTCCCGGACATCTTTATTTGAAACTTGCTGGGAACTCGCCTGTATAAATCGGTCCAGTCGTTTTGATGATTAGTCGGCACAAAAAAACAGACAGACCGACAACGATGTCAAAAACAGATTTTTGTTATAGCTACCGTATTTACTTACATTTAATACGCATTCTTAAATTTTATTTATTTGAATAAGTTTCCGTGTTGATCGAAGGAATAATTATAAAATGTTGTAGTTGTACTGCAAAGCCCACATAAACATGTTTTAAAAATTAATTTTTAGTAAAATTAAAATCTGGAAAAATAAATTGATATTGTTGAGGATATAATTATATTCTAGGGAATACATTCGATGGAAACACGATTTGATAAAGTTGGCTCGATGGAATAAATTCTCAAAGATACCTCTCTTTGTGTTATTTTATATTTCGGTTTTATTCTTAAAATAAATTATTTGATATCATGTTTTATTTACTTACATAAAGTTCAAAAATAGCTTGAGGGATTTTACCCGATAGTTTTTTTATTACATTTTTTTTTTAAATCGGTTTTTCAAGTAATTTACAATGCGAAACACTGACTGAGACTGAGCATCGCCGAATGGATCGCAAATTACTTCTATAACTAAATTTATTCTATTGAGCCAACTTTATCAAATCGTGTTTCCGTGGAATGTATTCCCTAGAATATATTCTAAAAAATAGCAATTTATTTTCCCAGATTTGGATTTTACTATTTATTACTTACTTCAAAAAATAATTTAAAAAACATGTTTATGTGGGCTTTGCAGTACAACCCGGCCTTAATTATTATTGTGAGACTTATCACTGTGTTGATATACAGTATTAGCTTAGATGTCTAGTCAGTCGGTCGTGTTCGTATATATACATTATAGGAATATAGGACACATCACGTTACAATATTTGATGTACTTATTGTGCGGGCGTGTAAACTAAAAATGATAATAAATAAAGTAGTAACTACTGGACCGGCATTTAGTGTGCCTAGTCATTTGTCTTTCGGGCAGTATGTTATAGACAAATTGAGACAACATTGTGAAGGAGATGATGCTGTTGCTGTGGTGAGTTATAATATTACACTTACACACACGACAGTGATGTAAACTTCGGAGTGTATTATTTACCCTTGACCGGAGGCACCTCTGTTTGCCAGCGATTACCTACGCATAATAATAAGTTACTACCTACTTACCATAGCATAGCAAGCGTAAAAAAAAATCCATGATGAAAAATCGAATGATCCAACGATCTAAAAACTATCTTTACAGGTATTTGGCGAATTACATAGTACTTATAAATAAAATTATAGTGTTTAGTAGGTTTAGTGTGATATGGTGCCCCTAAATAGCTATTTTTAGTCGAAGGTGGCGCGACGCATATTATAATTATCTATGTATTGTACCTAGTTAGTGTAAAGTAAATAGTATGTTTGTTCCTTCTTTGTGGCGCTCTAGAAATAGGGTTGCAATCCGTCCGGGTTTACCCAGATTTTTCCTAATTTAGAAGGCGTCCGGGCGAGGTTTTTCTTTGCTTTGTGGTCCGGGGTATAAGTATATCGGGGTGATATAATAAACATTTTTTTTTATAATAATTTGGGACTTAATAAGACGGTGTTGTGTCCGGGCTATCAAGTCCAAAATCCGGGGAGTTCAAGCTTTTTGCCCTTTCAGAGATAATAGCCCAGATACTTACCCAGAAACCAAACGCCAATTTTAATGATTCTTACGTTAAAAATCGATTTCTATATTACTATAAATAATGAAGGTATATTATATATTATATGGACTTAATCCTGTTATTACCTATCACTAAAGATTGAGTAAAAATAAATTGACTTATTCTGAAAAATAATCATGTAGGTAATGATAATTTAAAAATTTCGAATGACCACTTATGATGGCTACTTATAAATATCGATTTAAATTAAACCTAAGAAACATACCATCACGCCTGTATTCCCCGAAGGGTTGGGCAGAGGTGTACCTACTAATGTACACCCACATTCCGCCGGTATGTTTAGGTCCCATGTAATAGGGGGCGAGCCTATTGCCACTAACCGGGCACAAATCCAGCAGTGTGCAATCTAAGATAGAAACACGCTTGTACAATGCCACTACATACAGAAAGCAAAGTTAATAGAAATCTCTGTTCCTAGACAGCACGTTTCGCCGAAAACTTTGTTCATAGAATCCACTGTTTCCAGATACCTCGGTTCACAGAAAGTGCCTATTATTTATTTCCATAAAAGAAGCGAAAAGTTCGCGGCAAAATTTTAAATACAGATATCGGTTAGGTTAGGTTAGAGCTGTGACCACACACCGAAGGCACTTTCTGTGAACCGAGGTATCTGGAAACAGTAGATTCTATCAACAAAGTTTTCCGCGAAACGAGCTGTCTAGGAACAGAGATTTCTATTAACTTTGCTTTCTGTATGTAGTGGTATCGTACAATTGTGTTTCTATCTTAGGTTCCACACTCCAAATCTAGACTCCGAGCTGCTATTGAAAATTTAATGGAAAAACCCAATATCACTTAGCTCGACCTGGGGATCGAAAACAGGACCTCTAGCGTAGCAGTCGGAAACCTAAGAAAGAAAGTTAAAAATATAAGGAAATCAAAAACTCTACTGCGTGAAAAGTGAACTTAATATATGGAACAAGACCTATTTTATGCAGTCGATATTGTAGCTACTGTACTGCATAAATTGATCATCTTTCGCGATTAATTTGCGAAAAACCAAAAAAAAAGGCAATCAAAATCTAATAATTTTTCTTTATCATCAACCCATATAATGTCCCACTGCTGGGCACGGGTCTCCTCTCAGAGCGAAGGGATTATATCTATTTCACCACGCTAGCCTAGGTTGGTACCACGGGTTGGTACAAAGAATAATAAAATTCTTGGGGTTCAATAAAATAAAGGGATCTCTTGAAAAAGAATTGCTGGTTTAAATAATTCTTAAGACATGTACAGGTACAACTACTAAAATAGGTAGTCAAGTGCTAAAACAGTGAAAATTTACGTCGACTCCCAAATTTTACAGATCAATGGCGACACCGATCAAAAGATAACGTTCAAGCAGATATTACAAAATACTGTGAATGTTGCGACGGGGCTCAAGAGACTTGGGGTGAGGCGCGGCGATGTGGTTGCTCTGTGCAGTGAGAACAGGGACGAGTTCATGCCCACCGCGCTGGCCGTGGTGTGCTGTGGCGCCACCCTCACCACACTCAATGTTCTTTACACTAAAGGTAGAAATACATACATAAATCTTATACTTACCTTTAATAAACTCAAATATATATGTTTTCCTTTTTCTATTTACACAACTAAGCATGGACGTCATCGTTACAATCGCCGAATCCCCTTTCTGGCGCAACGAGGTTAATTGTGTTTTCCTTTCCCTTTAGTTCCGCGGCCACATTAATTGAACCTTCACTTTGATTCTACTAATACGCGACCATTCTAATAATCCCTTATGCGCGTTTCTACTAGATTATATATTTTTAAGTATAGAACATTGGTTTTTTTATAAATCAATGGAATCTATAGAACTTACGTAATCTGATACTTAAATACCAAGAACGAGGTACCTGCAAGTGCCTATTAAGTAATTTCTAAATCCTGTTTGCTTACTTTTAGATGAAATGACGCACGTGCTAAATTTATCACAACCAAAAATGATTTTCGCGTCTGAAGTGGGACTACAACGAAATATCGAGACCATTAAATCTGTGTCAAGTATCGAAAAAAATATACAATTTAATGGCAAACCAGTTGCGAATGGTGTAATTGAATTCAAGAGTATACTAATACAGGCGAACCCTTATGAATATGAGGCAGAAGAAGTCCAGGGATGGTCTGACGTCGCCTATATACTGTATTCTTCAGGAACTACAGGATTGCCCAAGGGAGTTATGCTCACCCATCTCAACGTATTGTACTCCGCGTCAAGTTTTGAGTATATAACTTTTATTTATATCAGTATTAAGTATTAAAGTATTTAAGTGATCTGGTCAATCAGACACGAGCGTGTCACAAGCTGTACGCAAGTGGTGTGAGTCACGAAGAGGTGGAACCTGCGTTTTAAAAACTGTAAACACAGGAGAGATCGTAAATGTTTCGCATTCATGATTCATGATATTACACTATGATATTGCCGTCTAACTTCCAGACTCGCACAGTTATTTTGAATGTAGGTACCTACTGTGTAGCTAAGTACGCAATAAATATGCAATTTTAAATACGGCTTTAACAAAATAAAGACCAGATACTTAAGTAGGTAGTGCTGCGTATGTGTATGTGTTTCAGTATGTAAATATTTTACTTTAGGTAATATTGTAAGTACTTTTTATTTTCTGCAAAACATCAATAATAATATAAACTCACTTATTTTATTTTACAGAGCCGAGAATAACCCCAAGAACACCATCTTACTGACAATAGTGCCCTGGTACCATGCATATGGCTTAATGTCAACTATCAACTATATCCTGATAAAGAAAAAGCTAGTGTATTTGAATGGTTTTAATCCTCTTAAATATTTAGCTTCGATACAGGAATACAAGGTGAGTAGATACGGCATAACGTTATTAATTATATAAATATTATTGGCTCTGTCTGGTGTATCGGTATAATAACAACAGCAAAAAGAAGAAGATAAATCAGACAAAATAGTGTGAATCGTTAATGGGTTCATACAAAGGTTAATTGATTTAGATTAGAATGATAAGTGCATATCTTAAAAAAATGTTTAGGTACCGACTGTTTGTTGATGATAGAGTTAATAGTTACTATTCAAATGAGGCTACTATTTTATCCCATAAAAAGAGCAAAGCTTGTTATTATAATTCTATGGAATGTGTAATGAAGTGATGTGTGAAATGAAGATGATTTATATCAGTATTAAGTATTAAAGTATTTAAGTGATCTAGATGTCACTGCTTGCGGTAGCGTCATTGGTCGGGTCACCCCCTTCCCTCTAAAATGGCGAGGGGGGTGATGGCTGATCCGTGCGTTATACTCGTGAACGGGTGCTGCTTGTGGTGACTGGTCGACTTGCTGGCTATCGTGTCTTAAATATGTATATTTATTTATTTTTATTGATTTTTATATATGATATTGATTCTCTGACAGTTTTGAGTATTTCACATGACCTACACAAATGTCCTGCTGATCTGGTATCGTTGTGCGACGGGTCGTTGAGCTCCCTATAAAATGGTTGAGCTACACGATGACTGATGTATGCGTGCCGTCAGTTAGGACAGGTCAACTCAAAGCTGCTATGGCTCTTTCTTCAAAAGGCCTGTTCAGATTTTGCCCTACATTGTTAAACTCGCATATCTAACAACAACTATTGTCTGGACTTTAAAAGAGACCATGATTCTCTGAGTTTGTTTCGACGTTTCTTCTCAGAGGTCGTCAGATAGGAAACGTCGGCGCCATCTAGTTAAAAAAAAAATGTAAAAATCGACTTGTAAAAGTGTCCTGAAAAGATCTATTTACAGAAATAAATATCATTTCATTTCATTTCATTTCATTTCATTTCATTTCATTATCATCCATCAATAAAATGTCTTAGGTGAAATTATAAAAAATATGTAGGTACATTATTGAGGAACTTATCTGAAAGAACAAGGGCCAGTTAGCTCTTTGAATTTACCGTAATAACTTAAATGTTATTAATTTGTTTTGGTCAGCTGCTGAGGTCCATTGTCCTCGCACCTGTCACTTCTCTGGGTTGTTGTAACTATCCATGAGTAGTAGAAGTAGTATCTATATATGTCTTGGATTATTAGGTAACAAGTTTGGCAGCCGTTCCTCCAATCGTGGTGTTCCTGGCGAAGGCACCTATAGTTGAAAAATATGACTTGTCATCAATCACCTCCGTCTGGTGTGGCGCCGCTCCGCTCACCGCGGACACTATTGACCTGGCTTTGAAACGGTAAGAACTCGTAACTAAGTGCTTTGGCATGTAAACTATTTATTAAGATCACTAGGTAAAGGCACATAATATTCCTTATCGGAAAGTGAAACGGTATTTTAGCAACAATATTGTAACGTGTTTAAAATCTGTCACATCAGCTTTACAGGCGTTATGGTACCTTAGTACTTATTCATCATAACGATATCGTCCGGGATTGTTAGTTATCATTAACCGACGCGAAATTAACTCTTCGGTAAGGTGGTGCCGAAGAAAACCCAAAATATTTTTTTCGACTCGGCAATTCAACTCGAGACCCACGCTCAGTAGCACCAGCAGCCGCGGTTTAGGAACACTAAATACACTAATGAGGCAGGAATAAAAACATAATTAATTAATTTCAGTATGCACAATTGTAAGGGTATATTCCAAGCGTACGGCATGACAGAGACTTCACTAGCAGCTACAAAGGACTTTGACGACGATAAGATTTTGAGAAAGCCAGGAAGTGGTGGCTATCCTCTTCAGGGAGTAAAGGCGAAAGTTAGTGATTTATAGAAAGATATTAACCTGTATTTTCTATTGTATTTCAAATTACTTATAATTGAATCCAAAATTGATTTACAGGTTGTAGACATAGAAACCCGAAAAAGACTGGGCCCAAATGAAAATGGGGAGATCTGTTTAAAGGGACCCATCATAATGAAGGGCTATATTGGAGATGAGGCCGCCACCCGCTCTATATTTGACGAGGAGGGCTATATGAAGACTGGAGACGTCGGGTACTACGACAAAGATGGGTGCTTCTTCATAGTAGACAGACTCAAAGAACTTATCAAATATAAAGGCCATCAGGTACTTACTAAATATTTTCTTCTTTTTATTAGGCGGAATTAGGTACTTATTTGGATGAAAATATGGAAATGAAATTCATATCATAAGGTCTAATTTAGGTTATTAGACCTTATGATATGAATTTCATTATACTTCGATATCAATTTGTTCATTGTCCAATGTCCATCGATTACATAAATTCCCTACGATATATGGTTCATTATCAATTTTATTTTATAGTAGAGCTTAAAGATAGACTTGGTCAGATAGCGACGGCAAAACAATATTTTAACGTAATAAATAAGTCGGTAATAATCAGTCAATAATAGTGGCATTATCTATCGAACCGCGATCCTTACGTAAGAGCTAGGTATGGACCAATTGTTTAAAATGGATAATTTAGTGATCCTTGTAATAGTCAATTACAATACGACTCCATTTCGAACCGCAAGGGAAATGTCGGCTTTGAGATGCCGGCCGGCGGACCGGACGTTCCTTTCCGGATTAAAATGGAGTCCGACAAGTTTGCGGCATGTCAGTTTGAAAGCCGGTGGCATGTGTGGATGCACCACTAGATACGGGCGGATTTTTAGTTTTATCATGAATCTACTTTAATTTGCGAAAACCCAAAACAATATTTGAATTTGGCGGCCTGAACAAACACTTTTACTAGTCAACGTCTAATATTTTTAAAACTAGATGGCGCTGGCTATCCCGAATTTATATACCACTTGGACTAAAGTATCAAAGATAGCTGTATCTTTGATGTTAATTTATTACGTTTAAAATTCCATGCACGCAACGTATCCGTTTTATTACAGATAGATGTTTAGAACATAATATTTATTATTGTGTAGGGAGGTACGTCATGCTCATATTATGTTGGTTCTGAATTTTAGCAGTGCTGAAACAACGACGTGTTTCAATTTCACTTACAAAAAAAAAACTTTCTGTTTGGACTTTTGGATGTTAAATTGTAAAATTCATGTCGTTACTTATGCCTTCTAAATACATACCTATATTTTTTGTATAATTTCTAGTCGAAAGGTACTAATTTTCCCGTAAGTAGTTATCTACTGTAGGTATACCTATTTATCTACTATTGCAAAAACATTTAGAAAAAGTCTGTCCATTTTAGGGTTATTGTGAGTGTTGTCATCTATTCAAGTAGCATTCCAGTGGTAATATAGCCTCGCTGCACACTGGCATATGCATGCCAACTACATGCCAACTACATGCCAACGAGGCTGTAACTGTAAGTTACATGGGATGGGACCACGGAAGAGATAAATAAGATCTTATTTATCTCTTCCGTGGATGGGACCAATATTTATTTTTATTTTATTTTATTTATTTATTAGGGATTAACAAACAGTAGCACATTAGGTCTATTTATGAATCGTTATATATGTATATACCTATGTATAAATGCAAATGTACAACTCACACCGATAACCACTGATTACATTAATAAAATAAGGAACGTTACGAGTATCAATTTAAATTAAATAATTATCCTAAATTTCGCTATGTTTTTAATTAAACATAGGTACCTGTGCAATATATAGGTACCTACTTTCATAATCTGAAACTATTTGTGTCCAGTAAACCTTCCGTGTTGCTCGAAGAGTGGACCCGACACTATACGAATATCTAAAGCGTTACAATTTTTCACTCGTATGTATATTTAAAGGTTAGGTAAGATTGATTTGAGGCTTTCGAGCTACATGTAATATCAGTAGGCACGTTGACTTGATATCGTTTTGGGCAGGTTGCACCGGCGGCAGTGGAGAGCGTGGTGCTAAGCCACGCAGGCGTGGCGGAGTGCGGCGTGGTGGGAGCGCTCGACGAGGCCGCCGGCGAGCTGCCCACTGCCTTCGTCGTCAAGAAGCCCGGCGCCACCGTCACCGAGAAGGAACTGCTTGACTTCACTGCTGCACGTGTGAGTCGGGGAACACTATCGTTTTTTTAAGTACCCAAAAGACAATGAGGAACGTCCACGGACGTTTTACCGGTGACCTTATTTTTGTATTGCTAATTTACAGGTATGAGCATTCAGCTTCTTTCAAAAAGCCATATTATGCTTAGGACGAGGACTGACGAATAAGGTCCTTGCACAGTCCGTACCGTTAGACTGCCAATCAAAGGTCTCACGTCCGAAGAATCCAAGGCTCTAACTTTTCGAAATTATGTCTGTATTAAATAATAATTAAGTAATTATCATTCGCACATCGTAAGGCAATCTGCACGTCAACTGAGAGACTTTCTTAACGTTGTGTGAAGTTTGCCAACGCTTAGCATAGTGCAGTGAACTATAGCCTAATCCTTTCATACTGAGAGGAGACCCGTGCCCGCGGCAGTGGGTCAGCCTAAATGGGTTACCTAATGATGATAGTAATTAGGACAAGTTACTCAGACTTTCATTAGAATTAATTTTTTGATTGATTTTTACGTCACAGGTGTCTGTTTTAATAACGTGTTTTGTTTATCAGTTATCTGCTGTTTCGCGTCTGCACGGTGGTGTTATATTTGTGGACGTCATACCAAAAAATCCATCCGGCAAGATTCTGCGCAGAGCACTCAAACAGATCCTGCTCGAGAAACGCAAAAGTAAATTGTAAACTTAAAAGTACCCAAATATATCTTTGATTTGAATACTTAAATCCCTTCTTTTACCCATAAAATAAAATATAAGTGATGCCTATATATTATAGAAGATGATAATGATAACTTAATAAATATTCAGTTCAGTTCAGAGTTCAATTTCTATTCCATCTTCCCTAACCTAATCGGTGTTACACTGAGCGGGGCTTGTATTTTGGGGCTCGGAGTGCTATTTAACAGGAATAAATAACAATTGTTACGAATATGCTTTTAGGAATTAAGTAAATTGTATCCTGTATGCCCTAGGCATTCAACGTAATTCCTAAATTGTACCACAGTAAGTGTATGAAAATTAACATTATAACTGAACTAGCTTTCCACCCACGGCTTCGCCCGCGTGGTTTCTCGGCTTTTCTGAATTAAAATTTTCCTGTTTTTGCACCATTTTCCATTTATGATCCGCTCCTATTGGTCTTAGCGTGATAGCCTTCCTCGATTAATGGGCTATCTAACACTGAAAGATTTTTTTCAAATCGGACCCGTAGTTCCTGAGATTAGCGCGTTCAAGTAAACAAACAAACAAACCCATCAGCTTTATAATATTAGTATAGATAAGTATAGATTGAGTAAAACAGTTTTGGAAGTCGGTGGCTTTAATTTGAGTAGGTAGATCTTTTGTTTCCGCCACCTACTTCCAAAACTGTTTTACACATGACATACCTAACTTTATTTAAATTATTTTTTAAAGGCGGTTTTACTTTTTTTAATACTTTATTTTTACTAAATTTGGCATTAAATTTGTAAATAATCTTTATAAAGATATAAGATCTGCGGATTCTCTCCTTGGGTTCCTAACTAATAGGTATAATATATATACAAATGTGTCTTTTAAATTATTATTATGCTATTAGCATATCTGCCTCTGCCTCGTTGGTCTAGTGGTCCCAATCGCGACTGCTACGCTAGAGGTCTTGGGTTCGATCCCCAGGTCGAGCAAAGTGTTATTGAGTTTTTCTATGAAATTCTCAGTAGCAGCTCGGAGTCTGGATTTGTGCCCGGTGAATGGCAATAGGCTCGCCCCCTATTACATGGGACCCAAACATACCGGCGAACTGTGGGTGTACATTAAGTGCACCTCTGCCTAACCCTTCGGGGAATACAGGCGTGATGGTATGTTATGTTATGTTATATTAGCATATCTAATGTGCGGGCACTTATACACTGTCTCCCAGGTAAACCACTTTTTGCAAACCGCATTTCAAAGTTAACTTTTACGTAATCTGGAACTATGTTCTAAGGTATCCGTCAAAAAGTGGTTCACATAATGGACAAAGTATAATCAATTATTATGGAAGAGGTACTCCACAATATCCCTTGGCGATGATAGCTTGTCCATTATTGGAATGATTGATTGCTGAGCATGGAACAATACAAGCGACTACCCACACAATATCATACAGAATACACTGTATACAGTCCCCAACGTACGGGCAACGATCCAATTATGTCTAATGGATGAACTCCCTACGCTTTCGTGGATGGTTTGCTCGCAAATTTGGTCAATTTATGTACTTACAATTAATAGACTTAAACCGTACCAAAAATCATCAATTTTGTTTTAGTATTACCACGCCACTGATGCATGGAGAGTAGTTGGAAAAATACTATACGAATATTTCTATTCGGGCCGTTGACCAGCTTTAAGTAAACAGTAGGAATTAGCAGGAATAACTGGCAACAAAAACTACCTCGGCGTCAAAGTATTCTTCGGCATCGCTGTCGTCTGGCATCGTGCCCAGAAGCATTGCCACGTTGAATGGTAATACCTATACGCTACCCTAGGAATAAGCCAGCCCTCTGATCACGCAAAGCATCGACCAGTCTTCGAGAAATCTCCTTGTAGAGATGACGAGCATTCGGACCCCATGACCCAAGCTTCGACCCCAAACGGCTCGAAAATATTACCCGACAGGTTACTATACTTGCGCCGTTTGAGAGTCTCCGCGGCAGCAGCAGCAGCGCCAGCGCAGCTAGCTGAACTTGGAAGATGGGATGGAGCTCATGGAGCAGGGTGTCAACACAAGATGCATCCCACACCGAAGGCCTACCCTTTTTTAAGGCAAGAACAATAAACAATAAACAACAATAAAATTATTCATAATTACAAAGGTAAAATATTATACAGGATAACTTACAAATAATTAGAAGGTATTACAATTTTAGGTGCCTAAAAATGCATAAGCAATATGCATGCAAAGAACGAGATACCGTCTGGTCTCTCTGGTGGCAAGGGCACGACGGAGAATGTCGTTAATGCTGGCATGTCATGCAATGTGACCTGCACTCCTGCAACATGATAGGTCATGATACACGAGGCTGTCGACAGCTTCACCAAAGTGACAGCGATGCGGGGCAACACAAGGAGCGCCAAGACGAAGGCAAGTAGCGAGTCGAAAAGTTATGTCATTCAACAATGTTCCCTATGTTGGATGAACGAAGTGCCCGAAGCCAAAGACCCGATTCCCATTCACCCTCAGCCACTAGACGAGCACGCTCCGCAGTATTGACTGACGTATTCAGAAGTTCTTTCCGCGTCAAACTGCAAAGCAGCGCGTCCCATAATCTCTGGGATGATGGGATCAGGGGTAGGTAAATTAGTATTAGGGCAAGTCATTTTCCAGACCTTCATAGCATCGGATTCAATAAAAAAATTAAGTTATCAAATTGATCCGTAATGTATACATATATATTCGTATATATTTGTCTATGTAAGCTTCTGAAAACATGCGACTTTATGATTAATGTATGATGTTTAGGTATATGTCGGTAGGTACTTATTATGATGGCCATATTTTTCTGAGAAACTAGAAATCAAATTGAAAAAAATTGTTTTGTGTTGTTTTGAAATAAGTACCTACTTATTTTGCAACTTAGGGAACAATGAAAGTTTAATCAAAATCGGTTCAGTGATTTTCAAGATATGGGTTGTTATAGAAGATCGTTTCGCCTAATATGAAGTCAATTATTTCTTCAAAGAAAACAATATACTTACTTACCTACCAACTTTTTACATATCTGTACCTAGGATTGCAATATGTAGGTCCTATACGATCTTAAATACAAAATTGTTATAAAATAATTATAAATAGTCACTCGTCAGTGGTTGGTTGCATCCACAAATCTGTGACGACACAGTTTATTGGCTTGCCGTGGCTTGGCGAATTTGCGTAGGGCAGAGTCAGCGCGGCGGCGGCGGACGTCGTCGTCGCGGCATGGCAGCATGATAACGCTCGAACGCCGCCGGCCGCGGTCGCTCTCGCCACCTCTCGCCGCGCTAGCCGCACAGCGCACTCACTTCACCCGACCGCGAATGCTACACGTGCCACTCGCGGGCACATATTTTATTTTTTAACATAGAATATCGTTTCATAAAAAAGGAATATGTAGTATTAATTGTAAGATATCAGGATGTCGGTGTGTGGTCAGAGTGGTCAGACAGAGGAAGACAGCGCGTCGGAGGAAGCGGGTACGCCGGCTGTTCGCGACATTTACAAGCAGAAGCCGGCCAGCAAAGTGGTGCGCGTGCTGACTGTGCTGGCGTACCTACTGTCGGTGTCGTTGGCCGCGATACTGCTCTCCGTGTACTACACCTGTGTGTGGAAGTCACCGGAGCTGCCGCTGCACAACCGCACCGACCACGGACCCCACTACAATGCTCATACCTCACACACTTCTGGTAAGTTATCATTATCATGATGATCAAGAATTCCATTATATTTCAGTTTCCGCGTTATAATTTGATAAATCCACTTCAAATAAGTAGTTTTTGCAAATACAGTGCCTGCCTGAAAATCTGTAGCTCGCACAACCATTTTCTGAATTTGTGGTTCAAAATAAAAATAGAAGAACCTACTTACCTAGCTTTACAAAAACTTGAGTTGTGCGAATAGTTCGAACAATTATAATTTTGCCGTGTGGCTAGGTGGTATTCTTCAGGGAAATGGTGAATATCGCGCACTTTCGATTAATTAGTTAATTGATTATTTTCATTGTACTAAGAGATACCTATGTTTCACACTCCACACGGTTTGCCGCCCTTTATTGGCGTTAACGTAACGGACGTGTATAAAGTAGGTACACATACATCTAGAAAAATAAACATTAAACGAATTAAAGACCCCCGGTGCACCGGTGCGGTTTCCTAATCCTTATAAAACCTTTTTCGACCTGGGAATCTAACCTAAGAACGCAAGCTTAGTCGTCACGGTAACAACTATTAGACGAACGAAGCATCATACCATATTAATAATAATTTTATAAAATAAATATGTATCCGATATAGCGGTGGTGGCCCAGTGGTAACGGCCGCGATTTATGAATTGTAAGTTGTAGGTTCAAAATAAGACGGGCCCTTTACCACTGTTCTCAAACCGGTGAAAGAAAATATGGCGAGGAAACCGGCATGTCCTAGAATCAAAAATTCGAAGACGGGCGCGTAGTGGATTACAGAACACTCCCCCTCACCGAGAGGAGGCCTGTGTCCCAGCAGTACGAACATTGTAGGAAATATCCACTGCCGCCGCTGAGTAAATGCCACCATGCTAGCCTACAATCGGTTACTTAGTTCCTCTCTATTTCGAACACTTATCATTCAACTGCTTGCAAGTGGTAGCTAATTTAGACCATCTTGTAAAGTTGCAAGTTCGATCAGGTAGGATGACAGGCCAGGCTATCACCGC
Organism: Subacronicta megacephala; assembly: GCA_958496365.1. Taxonomy (NCBI): domain Eukaryota; kingdom Metazoa; phylum Arthropoda; class Insecta; order Lepidoptera; family Noctuidae; genus Subacronicta; species Subacronicta megacephala. The sequence continues at coordinate 5,096,234 of OY292532.1, forward strand.
TACTATTATTATTTCCTACATTTATGATTATATTAATTAATCATTTTAAGCCCAAATAAAAAAAAGTAACTACCTAATTAAATGCTAAACCTGGATTTTAAAACTTTTACGAATTCTATCGCGTTGTATCATCAACGCAATGCGACGAAATTCAATAAGCCAAAAACCCTATACCCTCCTTTACAACCTATCATTTCTTAGATATTTGGGTACGCATTGTAACAAACTGTTAGATAGGTTCATTGTCTTCCCGATAAGTCTAAGCGCAACTGGTACCCTAAACGTCCTGGGTTCGACTCCCAGGTCGAAAGTGTAATTAGATTTTTCTATGAATTCTCAGTAGCAGCTCGGAGTCTAGATTTGTCTCAAGTTAATAGCAATATGATCGCCCCCTATTACATGGGTCATGGGACCTTAATATACCAGTGATCTGCGGGTGTACATATAGGTACAGCTCTGCCTAACCCTTTTGCGAATACAGGCGTGGTGGTAAAAATTATTTCTGCAATTATTTATTCTCAGTTTCTAAAAAATACGTGGGACGAACATACTAACGTACCTATAAGTAGGTACTTTTTTTAGGATTTAATAATTTCCAACTTAGGGAACAATGCAGGCTTAGTAAAGGGACTTGGCTATAGAGCCTACTTCAGACCTACTTATTTAAATAAGAAAAAGACGGAGCACAAATTAACAAATACTTAAGGCGGATCGTCTCGCCGAGGCCAAATTCAAAGGAGAATGCCCTTTGTTTCGATTTTTGAACGAAAATTGTACATCTTTATCAGTCTAGGTTCACGGCAATGGAAATTGAGACATAAACTGTTACATATTCACAACTAAGTACAAAACTTTTGTCAAAAGTCTAGTGTAAATTAAATGTTCTGCCAAAATTGTGAATTAAGAGGACGCCAAATTCAATTTTTTAATGGTTTTTCGCACATTGATGGGCTATACCACATTCTAGGTACATCGCATTCAAAAATTGCGACATCAATAATAACTAAGTATATACAATTGAGTGTTAAATGTTTTGTAAAGGCCTTTGCTCAGGAGTGGGACAAGAGAAAGAGAGAGAGAGAGAGAAAGCTCCTGATTCTTGCCGTTGAATAAAGTCTATGATGGTAAATCCATAATAAGTAGAAGTCTTTTAGGCAATTGGAATTCATTCTCAGAATGTCTCGTCTTTCAAGAATGGTCTAATAATAACTTATTTTCGGGCGTCGTGATTGGTGTTGGTCACTTTCAGGCCTGCAGATGTAGCATGGTGGGAAGCGCTTTTTGTGACTTGAAAAAGTTTAGTGCAATATCTTTCCTTACATACCTACATCTACATCTTTGAGTATTTCACATGACCTACACAAATGTCCTGCTGATCTGGTATCGTTGTGCGACGGGTCGTTGAGCTCCCTATAAAATGGTTGAGCTACATGATGACTGATGTATGCGTGCCGTCAGTTAGGACAGGTCAACTCAAAGCTGCTATGGCTCTTTCTTCAAAAGGCCTGTTCAGATTTTGCCCTACATTGTTAAACTCGCATATCTAACAACAACTATTGTCTGGACTTTAAAAGAGACCATGATTCTCTGAGTTTGTTTCGACGTTTCTTCTCAGAGGTCGTCAGATAGGAAACGTCGGCGCCATCTAATTAAAAAAAAATGTAAAAAAATCGACTTGTAAAAGTGTCTTGAAAAGATCTATTTACAGAACTAAATATCATTTCATCATTTCATTACAAACTCATTCATAAATCTATACACACATGTATCCTACGAATTTTCTTTTGGGCTGTTTTCATTGTTTCTACTTACAAAAGTTTTTTTTATGTAGCTTAAAAGAAAATTTGTTGGATAGAAGCACAAACTTACATGACATAGGTATTATGTGCCAAGAACCAGAACGCCCGGAACGACACGACCAGCAGTTTCGATTTCATATGCCTCTGGTACAGTTTGTTCGAAATAAGTAAGCCGATCGGAAGTTAGCCGTTCCGAACTACCGCGGTAATAAAATCGTTTAATTAAGTGTTTTAATACATAAATATCGAAATCAGTAAACAAAATAATTAGAAATGTGAAACATATACGACTCTAATTGTATTTATACCGACTCTTTCTATTAAAATTTACCACTTCTAAACCACTTGCAGATAACTTCCGATCGGCTTACTTATTTCGAACAAACTGTAAATCTGAAATCGAGCAAAATACGCTATCATGTCGTACCAGTGGGCCGCGCCCGCGCCGACTTGTCTTACCGCGCATTTTTCTGGGCCGGGCTTGATATTCCCCTCAGCGCTTATAAGACATAGATAGGTACATATTTATTGATATGAGTGTTTATTGCATTTTTGTAAGATACGCAAAACCACTCATAACTACATACCTACTACATTATTTGTTATTATTGGCTTTGTAAAGTTTTAATTTAAGTAATAATATGTAATAATTGTTAGCTTACTTGGAAACAAATACATGACTCTAACCATCGTACAACATCCGTATATTGGTAGGTTTTACACGAAGGGTTTCCTGTAATCCAATTAGTTTAACCCAATTGTGTCCAAACTGAACATCAATTACCTCATTCTATTAACTTTGTGAATACTTACTTACTTATTTTGCGCCCAATAAACAATGCTCACCGATACCCATTTGGCAGTATTGCGATTTTGCAATTTCTTAATTATATTGGGCCGTTGGAATAAATTTAAATTTATAACCTTGCTGACCTGAAAAACGTTGTCCTGTCTTAGTTTTACAATATGACCTAAATTCGAACAAGAATAAATAATTATAAATAAATGCGCGAAGTAAAAATACTTAGTTAAGTTCGTTAAGTTTTGTAATATTTTCCAGTTTTCTGCGCAATTTTCTTTATTCTTCTTTCCATACGAACCTTCTGCAAAGTATTAGAAACTTTAAAAAATATTAATGTAAGTAATCGGTAAAGTCGTTCTCAAGTTATGGCGTGAGCGTGAGTCAGAGGGAGATAGGAATTCATTTTTATACAGGGTGAAATTGAAATCGTGGGCATATAATTTCAAATAAACTCTTCTCATGATACCTACTAGTCGCATTAAGACTAAAATAACGCAAATTAAAATATTATTAATACAAGTATAGCCAAAAAATCTAGAATTCTATTATAGAGAAATAAAAGGGTTAGAAGTACCTAATATAAAAACAGAATATTTAATAAACTCAAATAAATATACAACGTACTTAAATTTTTGTTTACCCTAAAGCCAAAACACCACAACTTTAATTTGATTAGAAAAGTAAGAAACAACAAAATAAAATAACTTTTAACAAAAATATTAAACCGCCTTCAAAATAAAATAAAATATTTTTGTCAAACAGTTTGGCAAGTCGGTGGCGAAAACAAAAGAACCACTTAAATTGAAGTCACCGACTTCCCAAACTGTTTGACATTGTATATATACATATATTATATGACATGTAATTTATTTTTCTAATTTTTAATGAAATGTTTTGTTTATAAGTACTTATAAGCCAACATAACGCACTGCTCCAATGAGACAGTCATGTTTCGGAGTAAACGATAATATCATATAAACAATTTTTAGATTTTTGTTGATTTTTTTAAAACCGCTGAACCGATTTCGATAAAATTTTAAATTTGACTATATCTGAAGTATGACCTACCAAATAAAAAAATAATCATCGAAATCGATCCATAATTGACGGTGATATCGCTTAACAAACATACAAAAAAAACTTGAGAACCTCCTCCTTTTTGAAGTCGGTTGAAAATATATTTAAACTTACGCGGTGACGTGCTCAAACGTTTGTCCTAATTTACCTAATTTGCGCGGGTGGGTATAAAGAGCTAAGGCACAGGAGAGTGACTGACCTCCCCGTTCGGTGTTTCTTGCGCCAATTTTCGCAATAAAAATGGGTGTCCAACTTGACTAATTTTTAAATGTAAAAATATAACAGAGGGTAAACATCAGTAGGGCAATCGATTCTGCTACTGATTCCGAACAAACTACTTTCGGCTTTCGGGTAAACAAAAACTAACGTTGTTTATTCAAGTATCACAGCGCATGCCGCGCAGAATGTAGAAGTCGGTAAACTAAACTGTTATTAAGGTTTGATTAATATGCCTAAGTATTCCTCACAAGTACTAGATTAATAGGTTCAATGGATGTCCATGACTTCAATTTCACCCTGTATAATATAGAGATAGAATTCAAAAGACACTTAATACAGAAATCACTGTAGTTATTTTACCACATTCCCGACCTGACAAGCATACAATTCCCACTCACGATAAAGGATGCACAAACACAGATATGTTTATTTTACTACAAACACAGGAGTAGTTCTTAACTCGTGTGCTATCATTTATTTACAAAGTGCAGGTGAAGTTACGAGTTTTGGGAGGCGCTAGCAGAGACTGCAAGAGAAACCGCCATCTTCTATTAATAAACATACATTTATATGTAGGTACATCGCACTTGACTCAATTAGTACCTATGATGAAAACACGTTGGTAAAATTCGACACAAAGATATATACCTAGGTACCTACTTATTAAGATTCTGTTAAGATGACGCATGTACCTATACTCCTTTTGGTTAGGTACTTAACTAAAGGTAAACAATGAAAATGGCGGCGTTCAGGGCTCTTCAACCTTTATTACAATGGTATCTTATGTATTGAGGAGTGAAATTAATAACATCACAAATAACAATCAATAAAAACATCGAGCAAACAAAACTATAATTATTTAATACAATTTACGGCAAAAGAAACACAAAAACGAACGAAAGTACAAACTGTTACGAATGGCGTCTGGTTACCCGACTAGTTATATCTTCGGTTAATTATTTTGCCGCGCTTCCTCGCGCTACTACGTCTTAATTTTTTCGAGTTATCAAAAGTCTATGAAGTAGAAAAATGTTTTGATTTCCTGTCTTTTTAGATTCTTTCTAGTAGGCACATTGCAATACTTTATGACATAATTATCAGATTTGATTTATTTATTGGTCGCAAGCTTAAGAATTAATAATTACCATTTAATATTAAACAAAGTAGTAAAATATGCTAGTATAGTAAAGGAAAATTATTTTGAACGATTAAATAATTTGTTTTGGTTACGTTTTGTTTCAAGATGAAAAATGGCCATATAAAAGAACCTTTTTTATGATTTGTTTACCTTTAGTTAAGTACCTAACCAAATGTAGTATGGTATTGATTATTATTCACTGTGTTCGTACGTGCATTACAAGCACTAAGCTAGTCGCCCAATAAAATGTTACTTTTACTTTTTATTTATTTTTATAGTTTTCACTAACATAGCTTTTAAGTACTTCTTTAAATTATTGTTTTTCACTAACAAAATATGGATACCTTTGTCTGTCCGAAATAAAGAATATTTTATTTTATTTTATTTTATTTATTTATTGAGTAATTCCTTTAGAATCAATGAATTGATTTGGTAGGGTGATCCGGATTTTTTGCAACCCCGAAAAATTAACCTATTATTCACGTGTGAGCAACTATCAACAATAATGAAATTTGCTCTAAGTGGAATATACCTCAGGTGCTATTCGCTTGGGTGCTATTCAGCTGGGTGCCCTTCCTAGAATACACCAACAATTGCATGTATTATCACTACCGGTACAAAAAAGGGTAATATTTTTATGTTGTTATTTTATTTGTGGTCCGAAAATACTTCTTAAATAAAATTATTGCATTTATAGGTGAAATTCTGGAGCGCGACCCCCGTCTAAAAAGTCCCACGCCCCTTATTACCCGCGAATACATAATGTGATGTTAGTTTTGTTATTTCACCATCTTGAATTTCAAAATAAATGCCATTTTCGCAATTAAGATCCTAAACATTCGAAGATTTCCCTCGATTTATCCAGGATCCTGACTTGATGACAATAAGACAACCCCCAGGTTGTCTTATTGTCATCAAGTATACCCTTTCAAACAAAAGAAATATTTTCCAAATCGGTCCCACTGTTTTCGAATAATGGGAAAATATACATTCCACTTCACCAAGTGATGCTTTCCGAAGGCAAATGCACGAGTTACTTTAAAAAAATTCAAAAATATTATACGTGTGCCTATAATATTTGGAGAGTTCCCTCGATTTCTCCAGGAACCCATCATCAGATCCTAATTTGCTGACAATGGGACCACCTCGAGAGTCTACCCTTTCAAACAAAGAAAGAATTTTCAAAATTGGTTCGCAATTGACGGAGTTATCGGTGAACATACTATATAGGTACGTAGAAAAAAGTATACAGACGAACGTACCTATAACCTCCTCCTTTTGGAAATTTCTAAAGTCGGTTAAAAGATAAGCTAGTGGCTGAAGCATACGCCCAAAAGCACTTTCCTAGACTTGGCTGACCCGTGCAGGTAACCTTTATGGCGCCATTCATTTATTAGATAACACGATGTCTTATTTTTTCTTACAAGGGGTGGATGGGAGTCTTGAGTCTTGACAGTTCTTACGTATATCACAAAAAGTTGAAAAGTAAAGATTAGTCCACTCGTGACCATGGGAAGATGCTGTAAAGGATCCGAAACGTCGGGAATTAAATAATATCAATATAAATGCACATTCTTTAAATATTTTTTTCTTAAAACTAACTAATAACTAAAACTAACTTTTCGCCTAATGCACAATTTTACACCAATATTCGAGGGGTTTGGCTGATTCTTCTTTTTTCTTACATTATTGACAAATTGGCTTACGTAATAAATAAATGGCGCCTAAAAGGCCCATTTGCTTGAGTTACGGTAAAAAGATATTTAGTTTTAGTGTAAGTGAAATAAAAACGAGTGTAGTTCGTCAGTGTAAATACCTAATTGAATAATATTGCTATTATTTTAAGTCATAAAAATATAACTCAAAGATTTTACTTTACTCCGTGGCTGTACTAATTTTGAAATTCAAAATGTGATTAGGTTGACTGATCCCGCGGGTCCATTTCGAGTGGGTCGAGTTGACCGATGACTTCTAGCACTTATACCACAGAATACGTAACAGTGCTTATACAGTGCTACCTACGAAATTTCTGTTATTGTTCAATCTTGGGTACAAGAATTTGAATTGTTAGGTATGGCAAGTATTGGACTAACAATATAACTAATTCTATATTATTGACATCACTCTTTAATAATGCATAAATGAGAATATAACATGATACTTAGTGAAAATGGTGTCCCGATGACGCATTAGGTACCTATGTCACTAAATATGCCTTGGTAGAAAGTAAGAAAAGTATTGCATATTATTGATCTCGGCGACAAGCGGGCGGAGCTGCTGTGCGCGGCCGCCCGCCCGCCGCCGCGCGCCTCTGTTTTGTCGGCACAAGCGGAGCCGCCACCGCCGCGCGCCGTCGCCGGACCGCCCGCCCTACGTCTCGCGCCCTTGCTGGCTGTCATAATAACAGTTTCACCGTTCTAGTAAATTAACTTCGTTACCTTGTCGTTATTCGCACTAACGTTCCAAACAAATAACGAGGAGCCCTATTCATTGTGTACGTGACGTGTGACATTGTTCTAACGATGTACTTATAGGTATTATTTGATCAGACACTGTATTTGACCACATTTTCAACAAGTTGTACCTTGATATTACAATGTAAAACTCTGAAGTAAACATAATGCTCGTTGACTGAAAACAATGAAAGTTCAGGGACGATTCTATGGCAGACGAATCACGATCGTATGGCTACGTCAGAGGAACTGGAATAGATTTACGTATTCTGAGCGTGAAATTAAAGGATAAACAAATGAATTCCGAAGCGGGCGCCATAATAATGAAACAGCAGTCGGCATCAGAAGGTGTCAAGCGGCAGACACGGTCGGCGTGACCCGGCACAGTAAGTCGGCCGCTGCGCTTCAACAGAACTGGGCCATATCAATAAGCGTGTCCCACTTACCTGGATTTGTCGCAAACGGTGCGGCAGTGCTTAGTTTCGGCGCCGGTGATGTCGGGCAAGTCGTGCACCTCGGGCAGCGTGCGCTCATGCGGCGGCTCCGTGCGGCTGGGCACGGCCGGCGGTCACGAGATCGTGCTGGACGCGCTGTACGAGCGCAAACGCGACAAGAAGACCGTGCGCGTGCTTACGGTCATCGTGTACGTGTTCTGCGTGTCGCTGGCTGCCATCATGCTCTCGCTCTACTACGTGTTCTTCTGGGAGCCCAAGGATGCGCAATACGCGCAACGCAAGGTGTTTCACACAGTAGAGAAGCAATCCAGCACCACACCAATGCCCACATGCTTAATGCCCCTCACCGGTACGTCACACGACCGACACGCTTTCCTACTGCTCCTATCAAGCACACTTAGATATTTCATGTAAACAGAGTCGTACGGACACGTTTACGACTAACACCAAATATCGTAGATACTGTATAACTATAAATAGGTACCTACGTACCTCTAGGGTATATTATCATAGAGCTTTCTTACGAATATTTTTATACCTCATTGCACCACCAAAACAGGTCATTCCTTTGTTTGCCCAACCGCAACGTCCCAAATGAACGAAACGAGTGTAGGGTAATGTTATCAAGAAATGATTATTACTATTGATTGCTATTGATTGATATTAATTGATTTTAAAGTACCCAGGTTTAAAAATTTATTGATTGATCACAATAATATTTTGGATTTAAATAGTGAGTAAGTAGGTCCTGTAATTAAAAAAAATGCTATAAAGAAGCTTTGTAGTAAGTATATTGAAAGTGTTTATTTCGTGTGTAGGGTTATGTTTATCCTAGCCCGCGTCATAATACAACAATAGTAGATAAGTGGGAAATATGTCAATAACGATCATTTCTAAGAAGGAATTATATTCCCGTCTGCGTCCGCAAATTATAGTGGCCCTATTACTTTCGGCTAGGTTAGTGTCAATATATATTAGGTAACTAAAATCCTTGAAATTAATATGGTTAAACTGGAGATCAGTCCCACGTATCTACATTGCTCAGAGCAGACTTCAGAGCTGATCGTACAAACAAAAGTCCTAACCAGACTGGCAGCTTTTCAGAGGGCCTAGCTATTGAATTTATGAGTCTACTCAGAAATATGGCCAACAAAAGTTAATAACCCACATAAATTAACAAAATAATTTCAGTTTGACGGTCAGTAGATAGTCGCATGTTACACCTGTTTATGGAATATTTCATGGCTGCACTCTTATTTATCTCTTCCGTGCTGCACTCCCATACTGCAGTTGTGTGTGGAGATGAGTTTATGCCCGGGTTTTTTTCTATACCGAAAATGCCTTTAGTTTTCGGGTCTCCCGGGTTAGTGCCACGGCCTCAAACAGTTTTTAGACCTTCATTTATTACTTTTAATATGACATATGTATGACTAAGTTTTTAAAACTTATTGACATGTATACTTGCCTAGTCATTGCTTGAATCTTAATAATAGTAGGTATGTAGTTTATTTGTTTTAACCACGTTTTAACACGCTTGTCTCTAAAACCACCTGTTGCTTTCAATTTCTTTCTACCTGAAGTAAATACCATCAAAATGTAAGAAAAACAAAAACACCGGACACAACACAGTTCATTTAGGATTCACACGTTACGTTAGTCCGATGTGCAGGTCTCCGAAGCATACAGTAAGAAGGGGAATACAAGTGTGCAGACGAGATTCATTGTGTTCTTTTTAGAGATGCCTCTATCCTTTCAGATTTTCCGTAGCTTTGACGTTGTTAGCCATTAAGCCATTCCAATCTGTACGGTGCAGCCGTACAATATTTAGCTTTCTCAGCAATTTGTTTGTAACTCGCGGTAGACCCGTGTTATAAACGACAGTTCGCGATCTGACCGAATCGGGTAAAGACACGGGCTCCACCAAACGTGCTCCGCGGTAACTTTTAGTGCCAATTATATCTTTCATTTCTATTAACTTTATCTTTTATTTGTTGACCTTCCCGCACGGCCAACAAATTGGTCCTTCGAGCCACCGACCCGCGCGTCGGAGTTTGAGTTAGCAAAGGTACCTATAGCAGTGACTATCGTGAACACGTGGTGTTGAACTAGCAATAAGTGCACGTGCCGTAGTTTGGTGATAAAAAGTTAGCAGTATTCAGGAGCAGGAGCAGCATAGCAGCGAGTAAGGAGTAACTACCATAGCAATCAGCAGTTTTCAAGTAAGATCTTTCCATATTTTTACTAATCGAAAGCGGAAATGGAGATGGAAAACTTATATACTAACCAACTTGAAATTACGGAAGCTATTACGAAGTTTATTAAAAATTTACAAAAAGCGGCGTTAGAGAGACGAACACGAGACTACTTCAAAAGGCGTTTGGATATCTTGGAAAATTACTGGGCAGAGTACGGGAGTAATCATAAAAGCATTTGTGGACTCGGAATTAAAGAGCATCCTTACTTTTCTAACCTTGAATATGAGCGTACGAAGGAGTTATACAATTCAGCAAAGGACATGATCTATAGCCAGGGTACGGAGCAAGGACCGAGTCCAACTCCATCATTAACAACAAAGGAAGTAAAAACGCAACGAGATGAGCAGAAAGAGCAGCAACGAGAAGCATCAGAACGTCACACAGAAACGGAAGCAGGTACGTCTCAGCAGGTGGTATCGAGAGGCTCGATGAGCAAGCAGGATGAATTATTTCGTAAACAGATGATTAATTTCAAAGCGTTTATGAGAACAGCTAACAATATTCAGTTAGAAACCATTAATGAAAAATGGGAGTTTGAAGATGTGCTAAAAGAGCTTCAATCTCGTTGGACAGCAATAGATTCCCTACACTGGGATATCTACTTGGAATCGAACGGAGAAGATGAAGAATATGAGAGCCTATTTACAAGGCATGAAACCACGTTTATCAGTCTGAAGAAAGCAGTTAATAAAAAATTGTGGTCGGTATCGCATAGGGAAAAATCTGTTCCCAAAATGGAAATCCCTATTTTCTCCGGGAATTACCAGCAGTGGACATCCTTTAAAGACTTATTTAATGAGGCTGTTCATAATAATCCTTCACTATCGTTAGCTCAAAAAATGCAGTTCCTTAAAGGAAAACTACGAGGAGAAGCCGAGCGGCTTGTTCAGCACTTACACATAAGTTCCGATAATTATAGCGCTTGTTGGGAGATCCTTACTAATCGTTACAATAATAAAAAGCTTATATTCACAGCCCATTTAAATACTTTGTTGGGTTTGCCTAACTTAGCTCAACCATCTTTAGCTCAAATTAAAAGAATGCATGACGTCACACAAGAGACACTTCATGCCATCGAGAACTTAGGGGTAGATGTGACCACTTGGGATCCGTTTCTTGTTCACATCTTATCGCAAAAACTTGATAGCGACACTTATAGCGATTACTTAGAATCATTGAAAAATCCGAGGGAACTACCGATTCTCAAAGAATTTTTATCCTTTTTGGAGAGCAAGTTTACTAGCCTTGAGTCCGCACGCCGAAAGCAAGATCAGGTGTCAACCAAGCCATCAACTTCTAGCAATCAGTCTAAGGCTAACGAGCTGGGGAAAAAACCATACAATTATTCGTATAATTATCATAAAAATACGAATAAAACATTTCATACATCAACTATCAAATGCCCACTTTGCAGTGAAGAGCATGCACTTTTTCATTGCAGAAATTTCAACTCTTTGTCCAGTGAACTTAAGTTGAAAAAAGCGAAGGAGCTAAAATTATGTTTAAATTGCTTATTTGACCATAATGGTAAACAATGTATTTCCACAAAGCGGTGTCGAAAGTGTAACGGAAAACATAATACCTTGATACATGACGCCTTGGTCAAAGCAAGACCGTCACCTAACAACAGCAACGAACCGGTTGCGAAATTTTCTGAGCATGTAGGAAATAATTTACACGTGTCACCAAGGGACTCAGCAGAAATACTTCTTGCAACAGCATTGATAAAGGTTATATCGGAGGATGGACAGTGCCACATCTTAAGAGCACTTATCGATCAGGGTTCACAGATCTCTCTGATTTCTGAGAATGCCGCACAGAAACTAGGAATTAAGAGGACATTTTGTCGAGGTGTAGTTTACGGAATAGGAGAAAAGGCTAATAATTCTAAAGGCATGATCAGTATAACGTGTATGTCAATATATAGCGACTTTTCCTTTCGTACAGATGTACTAATAATGAACAATTTAATTAAAAACTTGCCGAATACAACGTTTATGAAACCATCATGGCCTTTCATTCAAAATATAGATTTAGCGGACCCAGAATTTTATGCGAGTCGCCCAGTCGACTTGCTTCTTGGTTCAGATATATACGCATTGATCAAGATGGGAGGGATAAGCAGAAGTGAAGACCCCGCTCAACCATTAGCAGAGCAAACACAGCTAGGCTGGATTTTATTCGGAAAAATGCGGTCATATCAGTGTAACGTTGTGTTTAATAATATCGAGAATATCCAACGATTTTGGGAGGTAGAGGATATCGAGACTAAGTCTGAAATGACGGTCGAAGAGCAAGCATGTATCGATTCTTATTTACATACGACCACACGCCGAGACGACGGACGATATGTGGTAAAATTACCCATGGTACCAGACGTACAGGAAAAAATAGGGTCATCAAGAAGTATAGCAGTAGCTCAATTTCGAAACTTGGAGAGGAAGTTCGAAAGACAACCGAGTTTAGCAGAACAATATAAAACTTTTATCAAGGAATATATCACATTAAATCATATGCGAATTGCATCGGATTATATTCCAAACTATCAGAACGAAGGAACAAAATTATCATGTTTCTTACCCCATCATGCGGTACAACGAGCTGAGTCAAGCACCACCAAGTTAAGAGTGGTATTCAATGCTTCAGCGAAGACTTCGAGTGGTTATAGCTTAAACGATGTTATGTACAAGGGTCCTAACTTACAGAAAGATTTGCAATCCTTGATTATAAAATGGCGTTTATATCGATACGCGTTTACGTCGGATATCGAAAAGATGTTTCGACAAATTTTGGTAAGCGAAGAAGACCAGCATTATCAGCAGATTGTGTGGAGAGAAGCAATAGACCAGCCAATTCAATCATATCAACTGACCACGGTCACTTATGGGACGAAAGCAGCACCATTCCTAGCGATGATGACCTTGAAAAAATTAGCAGCAGATGAACGTAGCGAGTACCCGGAAGCGGCGCAGGTACTAGAAGAAGCAATGTATATGGATGACCTTGTACATGGGTCTCATGACATTGAAAACGGAAAGCAACTTATAGCAGAAATCAATCATGTATTAAAATCGGGAGGATTCATGTTACGTAAGTGGAGGTCGAATGAGCCAGAGCTATTAAAAAGCGTAGAGAGTAAGGAGCATGAGCAGAAACCTATATTTAATTTTAAAGGAGATGGCTTATCAAAAACATTAGGATTACAATGGAATTCCGAAAAGGACAAGTTCACTTTTCAATACAGTATGTATACTCCCGCCAAACTTACTAAAAGAACTATCTTATCCGAGATTTCAAAATTATTCGATCCACTGGGATGGCTAGCTCCATTATCAACTAAATTGAAGATACTTTTTCAAAAGGTATGGGCAGCAAATTTACTGTGGGATGACTTAATACCGGAAGAAATCAGTGAAGAATGGATGAAAATTAGGTCGGATATCTCGAGCTTAAATCAGTGTGAAATTCCTAGATGGATTGGATATAAACCAGGTGACGTCATGGAATTACATGGATTTTGTGACGCGTCACTGAAAGCTTACGCCGGTGTAATTTATGCACGGATTATCAGAGGTGGTCAAATAACGGTGGTTCTACTTGCTTCCAAAACAAGACTAGTTCCACACAATAAAGCAATATCACTTCCCAGATTGGAGATCTGTGGAGCTCATTTACTGTCGACACTAGTAGATAAAGTGGCTAATTGCTTAAACAAGCAGAAAGTGGAGCTATACGGCTGGACCGATTCTATGGTCGTCCTTGGTTGGCTGCAAGGCGACCCAGGCCGGTGGAAAACTTTTGTAGCGAATCGAGTAAGAAGTATAACAAACATTGTAACGCCTAATAACTGGCGCTATGTCAAATCGAGCGAGAACCCAGCGGATGCTGCAAGCAGAGGACTCTTAGCGTCACAATTGGCAAACTCTACTCTTTGGTGGCAAGGACCGGAGTGGTTGAAAGCAGTAACTTACGACAGATGTACGGAAAAGCAAGTAAGATATACGACAGAAGAAGTATGTAAACAGAAGCAAGTAAATGTTATTCAGAAAAGTAGCGAAGAGAACATTATCTTAGAATTATTAAAAAAGCATGCATCCTTTATCAAAATAACAAGAATTTTAGCTTATATTCTACGAGCTATAAATAAAATAAAATTTAACAAGCAGAGTGAATGTAAACAAAACAATGGATATCTCACATTACGTGAATTAAAGCGAGCAAAACTTCTTATAATAAAATACGTGCAGCGTTGTGAATTTGCAGATGACATTGAAGCTATCAAAAAACAAAAAGCAATAAGCAGTAGAAGCAAATTATTGAAGCTAAATCCATTTTTGGACTCTGAAGGAGTTTTACGCGTGGGAGGACGCTTAAAAAACGCCAAAATAAATAGCAGCATGAAATTTCCTACCTTGATACCTCATGACAGTAATTTAACAAGGCTTTTAATTGAGCAAGCACATCAATTAACATTTCATGGAGGTCCACGGTTAACTTTATCCAATTTAAGGCAGAGATATTGGATCATATCAGGAAGCAGAGCAGTTAAGAAGGAAGTTAGAAAATGCGTGAAGTGCAGAAAACATGATCCTAAGCTACAATACCAGCTTATGGCAAATTTGCCTCCAGAAAGGGTTAATCCAGCACCTCCGTTCTACCATACAGGTGTCGATTATACTGGGTATGTAGGGGTCAAATCCAACAAAGGACGGGGTGTAAAAACTAGCAAAGGATACGTGGCTCTATTCATCTGTATGGTGACAAAGGCCATACATCTTGAATTAGTATCGGACCTGAGCAGTACTGCATTCTTAGCAGCTCTTCGAAGAATGGCTGCTCGAAGAGGAGCGCCTCGCTATATATATAGCGACAACGGCACCAACTTTGTGGGCGCTAATCGTATGTTACAGGAAGAATTTTACGACTTGAGAAACACCCTAGATGAAAGCTTCTTTAAAGAAATAGCAGAACTTAACATTGAATGGCATTTTAATGCTCCGTCTTAGGCGAGCGCAGGGGGATTATGGGAGAGAGCTGTCCGCAGCTTAAAACATCACCTAAAACGGGTCGTAGGTGATCAAAAACTAACTTATGAAGAGTTTAGCACTCTGTTAGCACAGCTTGAAGCATGTTTAAATTCCCGACCGTTATCTCCAATGTCTGAAGATATAGAAGACTTGGACGTTTTAACTCCTGCACACTTTTTGGCTGGCAGAGCCGGAACAACAGTTATAGAGACCCAACAAGACGCGAGGTCAAGGTGGAATTTAGCTTATCAACTGACTCAAGACATTTGGAAGCGTTTTAAAACGGAATATCTTACTCAATTATCCGTACGAAGTAAATGGCTGAAGCAGCAACCGAATGTGAAAGTTGGAGACTTGGTAACCATCCAAGATGAAAACCTACCACCAGGTAAATGGATGATGGGTCGAGTCATAGAACTCCATCCTGGGCAAGATGGTTTAGTTAGAGTGGTCTCACTGAAGACGAGGAACGGCGTGTTAAAAAGACCCATTGTAAAATTGACAGTTTTACCATTAGAAAATACTAGCAAGAAGGAAGAATCTGTCAAAAACGAAAGCACAGCGAAAGAAAAGAGAACAGCAGGATTAACAGTAGCAAATATTTTATGTCATTGGCCATGTATTTTGTCTTATTTATGACATTAGTCAGCAGTTCACAAGCGTTCTATAATATCACTAAAATAAATGATTATCAAGGTCTTTATTTTGATAAGATTGGTAACTTAAGATTGACAAGAGATCAATGGAAGCTTGTCGTATATTATAACATGAACCCATACTGGGAAGGAATGACAGCGCTTGATAAATATCAAAGATACCTTGAAAACATCTGTACATCTATTAAAACACTATCGCATTGTGACATAATTATGTTACAGTTGCGTCACAGTTCTTCAGAATTAGAGTTCACTAACCGGGCTCTACTTGGTCAGCAAAATGGCACGCGCGCTCGTAAGAGGCGCGGCCTTATCAACGGAATTGGATACGTTGCGAATGCATTGTTCGGGGTGTTAGATGAGCAGTTCGCCGAACAATATCAAAAGGACATTACTCACATTAGAGAGGATCAAAAGCATTTAGCGAACTTATGGAGAAATCAAACGTCGGTAGTCGAAGGGGAATATAACATTCTTTTAAGAATTGAAGAAACAATGAATAAGCAGCATAAAGTAATAAACTTGCGTTTGAATGAATTAAGTAAGGCGGTGGATACACTAAAGTTAGAAATTCAAAGCGTAGAAGTCGTCAACGAATTTACCTTATCAGCTATGATAGCTAACAACTTAATCGTGAACTTAAAAAATATCCAGGATCAATTGGTTGACATGCTCACAGATATTCATCATCAAAAATTTAACACTCACATTCTTTCTCCGCAACAATTACTAGACCAATTGAACATTATATCTGGTCAGTTGACCAAGGATTTGTCGCTACCTATCGAAAACATGCATGAAGAGCTTGTAAAGATATATCAGTTACTTCAAGTTAAGGCTCGACTAACTAAACATTATTTCATTTTTGAAATAAGGATACCTCTTATCACACGAGATATTTACGAACTTCATAAAATAATACCAATTCCTCTCAAACGAACCAATACCACCGTGACTATAACTCCAGTATCAGACTACGTCGCTATCAATTTACAGAAGGATACTTACTTGCCTTTGAGCGGAAGCGAAATACAGCAGTGTGTAGACAGTGGCTCTTCAAACTATCTATGCAATATGCATACAACTATCTATAATTTAAAGAACGAGCAAAATTTGTGCGCTTATGATCATGGTTCACGAAAATGCCAAACAACCTCCGCTGCTTGCAATAATAAATGGATACAGCTGAGCAAATTAAATAACTTTTTGTCTTTCTGTTGCACTCAATGTGAACTGCGCTTTATGTGTAGTGATCAAGTTACTATTGAACGGCTAACTGGTACTTACAATATTAACCTGCCACCTGGTTGTATTGTGAAAGATAAGCATTTTACAGCGTACGCTCGTAGTAATCAGCTGTCTAAAACTATACAAGTCGATACAGTTATCTATAGTCCACAGATTGCGCCCATTAATAAAATTATCAACATCTCATTGAATGCTTATGAGAACGAAACGACAAATTCAGAAATTAGCTTGGAATTACAAAAGCTTGGCGATCGCATCCAACAAATGAAAGACTCCGCTCATTCGGAGGGCGATTCCGATTTCTATCACCACATTCATCACTACGCCATCAGCTATGTTTTGGTGTTAGCAGCAGTATTAGCAGCAGCAGGATTCTTATGGAGACGCAGATACCGGACGAGGCCACATGTGGAAGCAGGGCGCGACGTCCCTGTCCCACCCTCTCCGACAAGCAGTGTCAGTGTAGTCAGTGCGCGAAAAAGGGCTAATCGTGTGCCTTCAGTGCAGTGTTGAAGTGCTAGAGTTATTAAAGAAAAATCTCATAACAAAACGGATATGTCCACTTCACCCATCCCTCTACGAGTATTTAGTATTTCGGAATCGGTATAAGGGATTTGGGTGGGCAGTTAGATTTTAAGCAACATTGTAACATTTCTATTGTTTCCATCATTTCGTTGTTTGTTTTTGTAATCGTGGTCCCGGGAGCATGTACGGTGCAGCCGTACAATATTTAGCTTTCTCAGCAATTTGTTTGTAACTCGCGGTAGACCCGTGTTATAAACGACAGTTCGCGATCTGACCGAATCGGGTAAAGACACGAGCTCCACCAAACGTGCTCCGCGGTAACTTTTAGTGCCAATTATATCTTTCATTTCTATTAACTTTATCTTTTATTTGTTGACCTTCCCGCACGGCCAACACAATCAATACGACTACGACACGGAAGAGATAAATAAGATTGGAATGGCCATGTGGGCGGGGCAGGCGCGCCACAGTTATGATTAGGCAATCATAACTCGCCCGAATCATACATTCGCCGCGTTTAGTGCGCTTAGGACTACTTCAGAGAACAGAGCTCCGCTTTAACACGTTAAGTGCGAAGCGAGGCCTAAATCACCCCTGATGCAACTTCCCTGTGGTGCGGCAAGCAAAAAAGTGAATTTCTCTGTCGTGCGAATGGCATAGCTTTGGTTTGGTCCAGTGTAGGAAAGAGATAAATATATATTTGAGATCACTAATGGTTCCGGACTCGGTGGTGTACCTACCTTGGTACCGGATGTCTTAGGCCTCGTGCCGCACTGAATTAATATAATTTTAATGCAGTGCGGAACGAGGCTAAAACGTCCCATATCCCCCCTGACCTCGTACCGCACTCAACGCGAGCTTCCCGCGACCAGTGTTGTGCATCACGTCGATTGGAGAGCACGTCCTTTTACAACGCCGAACATGTCTAAACGATGTCGGAAGAATAGGTGCCTCTTAATGGTATAGAATGGAACGCTTCGTGCGCGAGTCCGACTCGCACTTGGCCGGTTTTTTTTTCTTTATGGCGCCTTCAAGCACAATTTAGATTATTTAAAAAAAAATGTATCCTTTGAAAGCTTTGTGTTGTTTTGCCAGGTTTTGCCCTTAAAACGATCTAATGAGATATAATTGATCAAAATCGGTCAAGTCGTTGCGTAGTTAAGACAGTTTAAAAAGTCGATATTATTTTTCCCATCACTAATCGCAGCGAAAATTTGCCCTATTTCAGTGCGTTACGAGGTGTATAAGATCCCATATTTTGTTTTGCTAATAATTCCTAAACTAGCCATCAGATCCCGGGGCGACGGTGGATTAGGGTTCATCAATTCACTGTCTATATCAATAAGGACCAAAATTCTCATTTATCTTTGATTTCGCGCCAGAAAATGGATTTTAGTCTGTAAAAGGAGGTGGGGTCTAATAGACCGCGTGTCGCCCTAACGTCTGGTCACGGTACGGGCCGATTATACCTCGTGCCGCAGGAACGGAAAGTATGCAAAAATTGGTGCCGCAGCTAACGTGTTAAAATGCCGTGTTGTGTTATTCTTACGTGATAGACAAAAAGTCAGACCTCCAGTATATAGCGAGGAGGTATATCTTTCCGTCTGTAAGGCAAAAATAACATTTATTTACACAATAATTGATAAAAAACATAAAAATATACTGATCACTATGAAATTCCAAACACCAATAATATTATTGCAACCAGTAACAAATAAAATACATTGCCCGATGTGTTCTCGCTTAATCAACGCGATGTCCTAGTCCGTTTGCAATGTACTGCATGCATTGCGTTCTCTACACTTCAACCATGGCCGTTGTTCGTCGTTTGCCGGGGTTGGCCGTGAGTGATGCACGTGAGTGATCTATCGATATCGAGGTGACAGTGTAGTTAAATAAAAGCATCGATAGAATTCTCAACTATATTTACGGTTAAATATAAATATAAAAATACTTTATTCTTTCTCAAACAATTGACATACATAACATAGGTTAAGTCAACTCCAGTAAGTTATATAAAATATACTTGTGATGGAGTTGCTTGCTTCTTCCCAGGTACACGTATAATATATGAACAATGTTGAGAACAATATAAGTAGGTATTGAAAATTAAAATAAAATAAAGAAAAATAAAAATAAAGTGTGTGTGTGTGTGTGTGTGTGGTGTGTGTGTGTGTGTGTGTATGTGTGAGTGTGTGTGAGTGTAGCCCTCATAAACTTAAGTCATTCTCACTAATATGGATTCGGTTTCCTCATATGTAAGAGGTTGTAACCATGTTTTTAGTGCTTTTTTAGTGTCATGAATCAGCATTGGGTAATCTACTGACTTTGGAGTTCAATATATTATATATGTAAGTCGCTTGTGTGGTATACTGACGTTCAGCAAAACTTGAGCGAACTCTAGAGGAATGCGCTACTATATCCTTGCGTCTTTTATTCTGCTTACTTGACATAAAAGGCAGTGCTTTATGGAGGGAGAGGGTTATGTTGTAAATATATAGTTTCCTGACCGTCAGTAAGTCACTGATCCTGTAAAGGTTGTCTGTGGAGTACCTGTAGGGTTTGAAGTACATAACTTTTATTAAAGCCCTCTGAGCTCTTTCCAGTTCCAGAAATTTTGTTTTGGTGGCACCTCCCCATATCGGTATGCAGTATGAGATTACTGATTGAGCAAGTGCAACATATATTTTATTGAGAAGGTGCCCTGGCATTAGGTGACGCTCTTCCGTGGACTACGACTACGTACCTTAGCTTCAGACGAGCCATCATAACTGACATTGGAGTCTAAGTACATTTTATTATAAAGTCATCCACGGCGTCAGACCCCAAGCCTTCCAGGTATTTGGATCTCTTAAGCCCGGGTAATGATATTTTTTGTTTAGGCATGATTTATTGAGAGCCCTACGCTTTCACCGTTCCATTCTATCCAACAGAGCGATCATGTAAATATCTTTTTCACCAAGAGTTTGCTATCTGCATAACCAACGATATACAGGGTGTTTGGTGCATCGTTTGCCAAATGGAAATTGCCGATAGAAGAGGTCATTACCTATCTTTTCAGGCCCAATAACTCATTCTTTGTCACACCTGTTTTTTTATAACAACTTTTGAAATTTTATTCTGAAAAATTCCAGAACTCAGCATTAAACCTTAAATTTAAAAAAATCTAATTAGTGTAGTGTTTAAATATCAGTTTAATTTTGATGTCTACTCTTGTATGCTTCTATGAAATTCAAAATTACTTGCTAATAACATCTAGTTCCTTTTAAAAAACCTCAGTTTTTTGAAAAAAAAAATCAATTAAAAATCAACTTAAAATTGCTGTAAAAAAATAAATAAAAGCGATTGGGATCTTCGAATTCTTTTAAAATGTTCTCTCGTCTGCCCCCTTTCCAACGGTATACCATAAGCAAACTTTTATTAAGTTCACTAATTCGTTAAATATGTAATCGAGGCACATTAAGTAGGCTGATTTTCGATATTACGGTAACTAGCACTAGTTTTCGCATAATTTTATTAATAATAACCTAATCAAAAATTTTATTCAAATTGTCCGAATCAATTGCATATGCACGCGCGACATCTTCGGAGAAAGAATTTGTTTACGCATCGGAAGTTGAGGCTAGGGCTTTCGTCACTATCAAAGCAGAAATACGTTTACGCACCACTACAGTCAGTACAAGATGTCGCGCGTGCATACGCAATAGAGTCAGACAATTTGAACGAAATTTGTAATTAGGTTTTTACTTTTTTCTATGGCATAACTCGGCAAATGAGCAGGCAAGCTATCTGATGGTAAGTTGTGTTCGCTGCCCATGGACATCTGCAAAACCAAAGGAGTCGCAGATGCTTTGCCGAGCCTGTTAAAGGAAAAGGGAGGGGAAAGAGAAAAGGAGAAGGAAGAGGACTGAGGGAGCAATTGGGCCTCTGGCGCTTCACACTCACCGGACGAAACGCAACAGTATGCATGCAGCTACTTGACGTCGATATTCTGTGGAAGGGGAAGTACTTCCACGGTCGTGCCAACCCATTAATGCATGCATGGAGACATGCCAGCGCGATACTACTACTACTTTCTTATTTTTTTTTCATGTTCGAGGAAAGTTTCTACTATGTGTAAGAAAGATATAAGAGACTGCGTAAGAGACAAATAACACTATCTACCTACTTAAAGCATGTTATGCGAAAACTAGTGCTTCTTACCGTAATTTCGGAAATCAGCCTGATGTGCCTCGATTACACATTTAGCGAATTAGTGAAGTTAATAAAACGTTTTTTTTTGGCTTATGGCATACCGTTGGAAAAGGGACAGACTAGAGAGCATTTTAAAAGAATTCGAAGATCCCAATCGCTTTTAATTATTTTTTTACAGCAATTTTAAGTTGAGTTTTAATTGAACATTTCTTTTTCAAAAACCTTTGTGAGGTTTTTAAAAAGGAACTAGACGTTATTAGCAAGTAATTTTGAATTTCATGGAACTATACAAGAGTAGGCATCAAAATTAAACTGAAATTCAAACACTACACTAATTCGTTTTTTTTTTAAATTGAAGGTTTAATGCTGGGTTCTGGAATTTTTCCGAATAAAGTTTCAAAAGTTGTTATAAAAAAACCGGTGTGACAAAGAATGAGTTATTAGGCCTGAAAAGATAGCTAAAGACCTCTTCTATCGGCCATTTCCATTTGGCAAACGATGCACCAAACACCCTGTATAATAATACGTCTTTGTGCATAACGCAGATTTTTTATTTTAACCCCACCAATGCTCAAGCCACCTTCCCAGTTTTCACAACTGCGGCGAATGATACTGTAAAGATACTCCCTGTATGCGTTGAAAAGTTTTGGAGACAGGATAAAGCCTTTTCAAAAGTAAAGGGTTTAGAGGTTTTTGAGTCTAATCTTACGACTCGACTCGACCGTATGAAGGTAGTAGATACTTCCCTGCTGTGAATAGGGAGTCCAGCTATTTTCAAATAGTCCTTTAAAGATAAAACGACTTAAATTTAACATTTTCGTGTTACCCCCGTTTTTTTTGCTAGATAATAAATAAGTACGATTTATTGAATCAATTAGAATTCCTATAAAGGAAACAAAAGGAGACCTATTTTTCAATCATCATGGATTGTTGTGGCGGGACTCCCCCTGTCCCCATACCGCCACCTTCATGCCGCAGGGGTGAAATGGCAGGGACTTGGGTATTACTTTTTTTTTATATTGGATCTAAAATAATATAAAAAATGGGAACCCACCAAACCGCCTTTCGCGCGACGGAAAGGTGAGCTGGGGATCGGTAGATCGATCCTAAAGAATCATAAAATTTGCAATGCTTTTCCCCGCTTACCACTCACTCATATTTTATTTATTTCGCTCATTTCATGGATGGACCAACGTGTTACCCCCGTTTTTTTTGCTAGATAATAAATAAGTACGATTTATTGAATCAATTAGAACTCCTATAAAGGAAACAAAAGGAGACCTATTTTGAGCCGTTCATCTGCCTGTAAACCTGCCAACAATGTATAAAGGTAGTAGCTACTTCCCTGCTATGAATAAGGAGTCTAGCTATTTTCAAATAGGTAGGTAAGTATAGTCGACCATAAAATTGCTTTACCACTCTTAGAGTGAATATCGTTTGCATATCTCAAAACAACAAGGTCTATTTTTGCTTACATACAAGTCCGAGACAGATAGGTAACGTTGTCATCAATGCGTGACGTTAGTGTAGAACATTCGATAATGAGTCCTAGTAAAATTAAATTTGGATGTAATTTTTGTCAAAATTTTATGGTCGACTGTACCTACATTGCAAAATTACTTGGTATCTATAGGTACCTATCTATCTAACCTAAAATATATGAATCGAAGCGGATCGTCGATTTTTGAGTGTTCATGCAAGCGTCTCTCCAGCAGTTACTCTAAATATAGCTGTAGGTAATCTCAATAACCCGCACTCGGTTATTCACTGATCATGTTTATGTTTCTAACATAAATCACAATCTGTTTCTGCCGAATATCCCAAAATAACACCCTACAACGTATGAATATAGGTAGGTAGTTACAAAGCTAGCTATTATTTAAATATGTGAGTCGGGCTAGTATACCTAGATCATTATAGTATCGAAGCGAAAGCACTAAGCTACTTCGTACCTACCCGCGCAAATTAGATAAATTAGAACAAACTTTTGAGCTCAAACAACATGATGTTTTATAAAAAAAAACATATTTCTTATTTTCAAATAAAATTAAAGTTGGGGTGTTTCGGCTTAAACAAAAATTAACGTTGTGTACGAGTATACAGGGTGGAACGGACATCGACGCACAACCGTTTACTATGAATTCAGAGACTCGGACCGGGTCACGCGGGCGTTATTTGTAATGAACGTGTCGACG
This sequence comes from Subacronicta megacephala, assembly GCA_958496365.1. NCBI lineage: Eukaryota > Metazoa > Arthropoda > Insecta > Lepidoptera > Noctuidae > Subacronicta > Subacronicta megacephala. The sequence continues at coordinate 5,120,277 of OY292532.1, forward strand.
AATTGCAAGAGCGGCGGCATATAATGGCATGCAGCAGGGCGCTGAACCCGAATCCCTGTGTAGAATACCAAAAGTCCTGGTTCATAGAACCCCTATCAATTCAAGCTTTTAGACTTATCAAGCTCTTGACGGAGTCGCTCGTTATGGTCCACTCTGAAGCTTTAATCAAACTCTATTGGTAATAAAAAGCCCACAATCCTTATCCCTAGTGCTGAGCAGAAACAAACTGCGATTGCCACGAGAGCCTAAGCAGGACCCTGTTGCATTTTCAACCTAAGGCTGAGCGATACGCGAACTCGTAGACGTTGCGGGAAGGTTGATGAAACGCCACTTCGCCTTCTGAAGGATTGCGGACCGCTAATAGATCGCGAGAAGTGCAGTATCCATCTAGGGAAACATATCTTAGCCGAGATGAAATTAATAAGGGAAGTGAGCTTTAGCGGTGAGCTTTAACTCAATAAGAGAGGATTTAGAATACAGGTTATCTAAGTGTAGGTATCTTATACTTTCTAATAAACCACTGCTGTGTTACTCAATACAAGTATAAATAAACAAATAAGTAAGTAATGAGAAACAACCAACTCGTTGCCATTGTTGCCAACATAGAATAGGTCAGAGTGCCTGATTATCTGAATGTCTTCACACAGTTCACTTAGTGATTTTAAAACGAAATCAGACAGAAGTGACAGACGCCTGCCTATCTTTTATGTTAAACAACAAGCCTGATTTGAATACTTCGCATACCAGTGTGTTACTATACTTACTTATGCCCAGTCACACACACCTACGTATACACTCAATGACGTATTATTATATAAGTACTAGCAGCTTTACCGCCCACGGACTTTTCTGTACTAAAATACCTATGTGTGTATTATGTATACATAATAAACCTTCCTCTCTATCTATTGCTGAAAACTGCATTGAAACCCGTTGAGCAGTTTAAAAGATCAGTCAGCGGAAGCGACTTCAATGTATACCTACTATAAAGATATAGTTTATATATCATTGTGTATACTACGATACCTACCTATTATTTGTTATTTTAGGACTTTTGTGTCACATTTTCATCCAAAACTTTTGTAATTTGTAGAAAGTAGTATGGTTGTGTGTTGTAGAGAAACAACGATTCAGTAGTTTTATTCAACACAAAATAACGATTTTGTATTTATAATACTGCTAATAATAACCCCAAAACATCAATCTTAGTGCCATCTTACATATCCGTTAGTAGGTAGGTTCAGTGTTTCTGAATTGTGATAAAATAAACATGTTCTATTAACAGAAAAGATGCGGAATGCGGAATGCACCTACTGAGCATTTTCCAAATATTTAGATCACTTTGTACATATTTTTTCTGTGTTAGCAGGTACGAATGTAAATAAATACCTACATCCGTAGAACATAAATCGAGAAGCCGTTAAACCACATAGGAAAAACGTTGCGAAAACTGGATAACTCGGTTTTAGTATTTTATATTTTAAACGCGTCTAAATTGTACATCGAGGCTTCCATACAAACCTGCTCAATTAAATATTGATGCGAGTTACATACGCACGCTAACATAATGTCACTTGTCTTGTAGGGGTTTCGATTAGACATTTGCATAGTCGGCCACTTATACAGTTCGTTCAAGTTTGTTCGAAATAACTCTGCTCGTCTGAAGTTAGTCGGTCTGAACTAGGCACCGCGCTGGTAAAATTGAATTGACGCGTTGAAGCGGCGGTGGCCTAATGGCTAGGGCGCCGGACCCACACATTGCACTACCGACGAAAACTAGTATGTAATATGCGACCCACATTGCTAGTAAGCTTTTTTTAAAAAAATGCTTAAAACCCTTAATTTTTACATAAATATCAAAATCACAAATGCGAAATATATATTATATAACGTCAATTGTATTTATACCGACTCTTTCTATTAAAATTTACCACTGCTAAACCACTTGCGCAAAACTTCAGACAAGCTTAGTTATTTCGAACACAATGTATAGCCCTAAGTCACGTAGGTACCCTAATAATAAGGGGACGTGACGTAATAATTATTATTAATCTATTATGCGTAACAATGGACTGCCTCATTAGTCTGGGGTTCCTAGACTGCTAGTACTATTGCGCTAAAGGTCCTGAGTTCGATTCCCAGGTAGTGTTTATGAAAGCGAATTTATTGTGGGTGTACATTAGGACACCTCTGTCTAATTAGCCTTTCGAAGAATACAGGCATGATGGTATGTATGTATGTAAATGTAACGGAGTACGCATAAAGCAACTTAGTAATTTATCCTCACAATTTAGTTTAGATTTACATACCCACTAATTTATTTATTTTTCCCAGGAGGAAGCGATACCGCAGTGAGTGGTGACGCCATTGTTCACTCGCCATCGGATAATATCACCAGCGCCAGCGTGACCACCGAAGCCACCACAGACGTCACCATTGAAGATTTGTCAGCCCTACCAGACACCACCCCCGAACTCTTCAATGGAACTGAAATCTTTAGCGCCTACAATGATACAGACAGCATCACATGACGGTCACTTACTTACACCTAAGTGTAACTAAAACATAAATAGTTTGAAGTATATGACGATGTAGGTATGGTAATCTAGTGCCGCAGAAGCCTATCTATTTACTTATTGTTTCTGAACTATATTCACGTTATGCCTAGTAACGTGCTAACTAAACAAACTTCTAAGTTACATAAATAAGTGCTGTGACTTTGTAATTGCAACATCGAAGAAGCCAATACCTACTTAACTTCCCGTAGATGCCCCAGTCGGCAGTAGGACTTAAAGATACGAAGGTTTGTACCACGGAAGAGATAAATTTTCGCTTCCGTGGTTTGTACATACCTGACGACATATTTTTAGTAACAAGTCAGTCAAATCGGAGGCGGGCAGGTTAAAATAGAGTAAAATTTACTGAGACGCGACAAGCTAGTGACCGTAATATTCAATACACAACCAAAGACATTTAATTACTATTAAATCTCTTTGAACTCAACTAACTGATAGGTACACACGGCTACAGGTCAACCTATAAAAAACTAGTTTAAGCTGATCTCGCACTGTTTAGGCTTTCTATACAATAAGAGGCCAGCGTAAACTGGTTTTGTATAGCTTGATGTGTAGCCGCCCGTACGCAATCCGATTTGAATGTCATGCTACGAATAATTAAATGTAATGATTATAATTTGTCAGTCGAGCGTGTTCCCTAAGAATCTTCTAAGCGGTATTTATATATAAGATAAAAAACGTGCGTAAGCCTTGCAGAATTAAAATATTATGCGTTACGAATATTAGAAGCAAAGAATAGAAGCCAAAACAATTATTTTTTTAATTTTTATTTGTTTGCCTGTCTGTTGTATGCTTATCTTGCACAGAACGAATGCAGTTTCCACACTTGTGCTGCCGGCCTGTCTAGTTTTTTTTTTTATCGGATAGGCTTGCGTATGACGAGTGGGATGAGATCCGATGAGAGGATGAGATCGATGATGAAGCACGCTTGTCTAGAAAAAACCTTCCTTATCTGAAGACTCTCAGGTTTAACGACTATGCGTGCCGTATTTATACTCCTTATCGTTTTAATCGATTTTGACGACTTTTCGTACTTATGGGGTCACCGGGATACTTAGTAGACTAGTAGATAAGAAACTTATAGTTGGACCTGGTAGATGGAGCTTTTGGCAACAGCTAGTTACAGCTATGAGTTAAAATAATAAGTTAAAATCCACCACACGCACGTTTTTCTATTCAAACGACGAGTAGGTGAAACTTCCCTTTGATACCCTTTTTAACTAAAACACTGGTGTAAAAAATGCATTTTGTTCAAACAGGGTGGATGTTATTATGTATAATATCATAAAGTAAGGTATATATAATATACAGTTAGATATTTATAAATAATTATTGTTCAGTGGCTAAGTGAAATTTGTATTTTAGTGAGCTATGCCATAAAGCTCAAGAAGAGCTTTATTTCATATTTCATAATGAATTACTAATATAAAGATAGACTTATCCTAGTGCATTAATTCCAATGTTTCGTAGAAAAGTTATAAATAGCATTCAATGTAACCTTTGCAGGCATTTATGTTGTATTATTTGTCACATTATAAAATGTATTTGATATTAATGATGGTAATTTCTTTGCATCCCAAGTACTTCTTCTTAACGTCTACTAAGCCCACCAAGACTTCTGGAATGGTCCCTAGAGATGAGACCCTAAAGAGTCTGGTATTTTTTGTGTGCAAATTAAATAATGCGGCGAAAACGTTATATCGCAAAACGAATACAAATATAACAAAACTGCCGTCGTAACGAAAAAGGGCACAAGTAACATTTTTCATTTTTTTTTTAAAAAAAAAGGTAGATTAGACTTTTAATTCTAATTTCAAATATGTATATAACTCAATTTAAAAAAAAAGATACTTGTGCCCTTTTTCATTACGGCGGCAGAAAAGTTACTAAGTGTGTACCCACAAGTAGAGCCGCGCCGACCCCGGCAGTGTGTGTGTGTGCAAAACCTATGAAGTGCCTCTGATTTTAGCCTGGACGAAAAAAAATAGGCGCTAGCATTCCATTCGGCGCCCCTCATGCTCTGGCGCCTGAGAGCGCACATCACACATATGAGGGGTTCCGCTCTGCCCACAAGTTGTAGAAAAGAAAAAAAAACACTATTCTGCAGAAATGTTCACAAAGATATGAATTTTCTAATTAAAGAAAATTTCTTAGTGAAAGAAAAAATCGATCTCAGGCAGGGTTTGAACCTACGTCTCTCTGGTTAAGTACACCAGACGCTTTGCCAACTAAGCTACCGAGACCACTGCCTGTGATGTCGTTTCTCTTCCACATTTTACGTCTTCAGGCGACGTCAGCACCATCTATTGAAGACTAAACTATATCTTTCCACCAAAACGACTGCCTTTACAGGCAGTTCAATGTCGAACGAATTTTCAAATTAAAGATCGCAAGTTCACAAAGATTTTCTTTAATTTGATAATTCATATCTTCGTGAACATTTCGCAATATTTAATGCTAAAAAATTATAAAAAATAAGCACTATTCTGCAATCTGGCTTATGCCCGATTAGCTCATATTGGTACCCACGGGACTGTCAACTGCCTTGCTTAATTATCCGCGGAATGAAGGTAGCAAAATAAGCTATAAAATGTATTACTTTCAAAACAGTGCCAACACAAGGAAACAAGATTTATGTCTCGGGGAACTTTACAAATATACAAAGTACACCGAGTCGAAACAAATATCTGCGGATCACACAAATATTCGTCTTGGGTAGAAATCAATCCCACGACACTCGGCGCAGCGGGAGTGGCGAAGTGTCCACTCGCCAAGGGTGCAGTACAGTAATGGTCGTAGTTCAGTGTCTATGCATTAATAAATGCAGAGACCAGAGTGCCGCTACTTCACGACGCTAACTAATACCTATGTTACCTACTTCAAGCTGTACAGTCGTCAGCACATCAGGTTATACAAAATGACATTTAAACCTTCAATTGTTAAAGATTAAGTTCAAAATCAACTGAGAAAATTTTATTTTATTTTTTCTAGAGCTAGGCTTAGGCCTATAAGCTACGTTTCTATTTTTTAGCCCAGCGGGTTTCCAGCAGTTGATTAGTCCATGTAATGTATGTAAAATGACGATTGACGATGCTACGTAATATTGTTTTTTAAAGCTTACCAACAATGTGGGTCGCACATTACTCACCCTCGTGCTAAGCTTTAAGCTTGTGTTACGAGTGGGTTCACGTCGGTACGTCGGTAGTGCAATGGGCGGGTTTCGAATCGGCAACCACATGATCGCAAGTCCGATGCCTTAGCCATTAGGCTACCGCCGTTTCTAATAAATTATTTTGGGATAACCAAAAAGGAAATTAAATCCGTAAATAAAAATGTAAGTATCAGCTAAGCTTGTTTTTTTTAGGCTTAACAAAAACAGAGGATTTTGTATCGTCGCGTCGTCAGGTGGTGAGGGTGGCGAGTGTGGAGTGGTGTCCGGGTCCGGTGACGTAGGTGCGCAGCGCGGCGGGGTCGCGCAGCAGGCTCGCCGCCCGCGCCGCGCC
>OY292532.1:5126555-5192945 GCA_958496365.1 Subacronicta megacephala
TGTCCGGGTCCGGTGACGTAGGTGCGCAGCGCGGCGGGGTCGCGCAGCAGGCTCGCCGCCCGCGCCGCGCCCAGCAGCGCCGCCGCGCGTCGTCAGGTGGTGAGGGTGGCGAGTGTGGAGTGATGTCCGGGTCCGGTGACGTAGGTGCGCAGCGCGGCGGGGTCGCGCAGCAGGCTCGCCGCCCGCGCCGCGCCCAGCAGCGCCGCCGCGCGTCGTCAGGTGGTGAGGGTGGCGAGTGTGGAGTGATGTCCGGGTCCGGTGACGTAGGTGCGCAGCGCGGCGGGGTCGCGCAGCAGGCTCGCCGCCCGCGCCGCGCCCAGCAGCGCCGCCGCGCGTCGTCAGGTGGTGAGGGTGGCGAGTGTGGAGTGATGTCCGGGTCCGGTGACGTAGGTGCGCAGCGCGGCGGGGTCGCGCAGCAGGCTCGCCGCCCGCGCCGCGCCCAGCAGCGCCGCCGCGCGCGCCGCGTCGTACTCACACAACAACACTGTCACTGTCATGTTACACTCGCTGCCGCCGAACTTGTTCTGGTTCACCTCCTAAATACACATTTAATGCCTTAAAGCTGATCGTTCAGTCGGGGGCGCCAAATATAGTTTTTTTTGTTTATACCTAGATAAGGGCGATAGATAAGGGCGACCATTTGCAAAAAAATATTTGAATATCCCGCCCCCAGCTCAACGATCAGCCTTAAATAAATTTATACGGTTAAAAATTGGTGTGAGATACGAGCGCGCATGCATAATGATATTCTATAATATAATTAATCATAAAAATAACTTTACCAAAAAAATCCTATTTATAATTATGTATGTATATTTACTAATAAAATTATGAAAATGTAAGCTCCTACACTGAAAATCGTAACAAGGCATAGTTTGTCATTATTTTCAGGTATCTTTATACTGTTTTTTATTTTCCTCATAGGTGAAGTTAAAAATGCCTATACTAGATTTACTTAAATGAAGGGAAACTACGGATTACAAACTCGTGTGATTTTCGGTCCTCACGAGCTCAAGCCCCAAATGCACACTCGTAAGTTATAATATGAACAATCTACTATTATTAATTTAGCTCTCGACCTTCGAAGTTTTTTTAACCTTGAACACGCAACCACACATCACAAAATTATGTATTCCCAAAGTCAGTCAATGTAGATAGATTTCGGTTAGTAAATACTTACATGCATTAAATTACACATTTCCGAAAAGAAGTGCGGATAGGTAGGCGGTTGATAGAATATTATGTGCCGTATGCCTTTTATTCTGAATCGTCTGAAGAAATGGACTCTTTCTGAATATAGCATAAAGTGGGCTTCAGTGTGGAAAAACATATCCCTCGCTCTTGCGATTTTTGCATCCTGGAATATAAAAAATACTCAAAATACTACAAGTCAAATAACTAAACTTAATAACGGACACAATAGATGATTAATGGGTTTGTGGCGCGTAATGTGCGTCATGCAGTGGCGGATTTACCAATAGGCTGAGTAGGCTGGAGCCTAGGGCGGCAAATTTGGGAAAAAAAATGTGTTATTGAATAATAAAAAACGTGTATATGTGTGTTTTTATCAGATCCACACAATATAATCAACGAATAATGTGTTTCAACACATAATATAAAGAAAAATCAAATATCAAATAAATAACGGAAATGATTGTATGATTTAGGTACTGTTAGCGGAATACGATATTTTTTTATCCAGTCAAATTGAACGATTTGGGAATCAAGGATCAGGGAGTACCAGTTACTTACAGTTACAATGTTTTTCGAAAAGTGATCTACCATTGATTTGATCACTTTTTTTATTCACATAGATATGAATTTTCTTTAATTAGAAATTTCAAAACATTTCGCAATATTTAATGTTAAAATATAATAAAAAATAAGCACTTTTTTTATTTTATGACTAATTTTTTTCCAGCTTAGGTAGTGTCGAGTTCACAAAAAACCTGAATTTCTTGTAGTATCATGAAAAAGCGGCAAGATCCTGTACACGATTCAGCAGTCGCAGTGCCACTGAATTCAAAAAATTGTCACAATGAGAAACTTAAAAAGCAAAAGGTTGTGTTGGTTTTGAATAATATGCCATCAAGAGAAAAACTCATCTCACACCGTCTCAGTGAGCGTCAGGTGCTTAATAGGGAGGTAAAAAGGCTGATAAGACGCGACAATCGGCGCACGAATAGGCGAGCTATTGAGCAAGCCATAGCCAACAAAGGTTTGAAGGTATTCGCTAAACCACATTACCTCCCGTTGTCACCTGACGAAACTCAGAACGCCACAGGGCACCAACGTCATCTCGAAGTCAGAAAAACTCGCTGAAGTCGAAAACTTTTACGGAGACTTAAACAGGCAAAAAACATGGGCCTGAGGTGCCCGGGTGGATGATCCACGGGCCAGACTTACACGCCTCCTCACAGACGAGCTTATCGAGATAGACAAGGGTGAGATTAGGATAGCTCTCGGAACTCTTCATAGCAACAAAGCTCCGGGGGATGACAGGATAACCACGGAGGTGCTTGGACAAACACCTGTCTTGACAGAGCTTGTTATGCTCTTCAATTCCCCTTATCTGGCATGACACCGGAGGCGAGCAGGAGCGTGGTGATATTATTTTTTACAAAGGGCGATGACATTTTCCTGAAAAACTATCGCCCCATTTCAATCCTGAGCCATGTCTACAAGTTGTTTAGTTTAGTTATCTCGGATCATCCCACCCACAAAATTCGATGACTAACAACCACTGGAGCAGCTGGGGTTCGGAAAGGCTACAGCACCGTGGACCACATACACACCCTCAGGCAGATCATCCCAAAGACCGAGGTATATAATCAGCCTCTTTACCTAGCGTATGTGGACTACGAGAAAGCCTTCGCTACCGTCGAGACCTGGGATGTGCTGCATGCAGAGGTGCCTTGTCAACTGCAGATACGTTGAGGTCATGAAATGTCTGTATAAGGCCGCAACAACAATCCAACTGCGACGAGGTGTAAGACAGGGAGTCATTATCTCTCCGAAACTGTTTATGAACGCGTTGGAGGCCGTTTTCAAGACGCTTAACTGGAAGGGACGAGGAGTAATTAACGGTCAGTACATCTCGCACATCCGATTTGCGAATGACATTGTTATCATGAGGCAAAATTCAATAAAATAAGTTAGATTCGATTTAAAAAAATATTTATGTAGTGAAACACATTATACGTTGATGAAATTGCGAGTGGATCTAATAACTTTAGGTGTAAATATACTTTTTTTTAAATTATATAAGACAAAAAAAAAAGCAAAATTTATTCTTTAGGTCTAATGAGACTGATTCGGCCGGCACTATATTAAGAGACAAACCTTATCCCATCTTATAAGTAGTACCTACTGTTCGCGACAATGTGATTATTAACGCTATAAAGTGATAGAGTGATTATTAAAGTTGCAAATAAGACAATATAGTGTTTTGAGACATTTATATAGTGATTTAGATATACCCAAAATTGTAATACCTATTAGATAAGTTAGATTTAAGATATGTAAAGGCGTAGATTTGCCCATTTGTCCCTTTGTTCTCTATTGAATACATAATAAAAACTTAACATAAAACCTCACATTTTCATAGGTAGCATACAAAGGGCAAGTTTACCACCAAACCTTAGACGTAAATCATATGAAAGTTATATGTATACTCGTAGCAAACTGTACTAAAATAACAAATAAATAACCCAAACATTTATGTAAACCCCGAATATATAAAATTGATGTAAAACATAACCAACTCTGTTAAACTATATCCAACTTTAGATTTAAAACTCTGTAACTAAGAAATATAAATAGAAATAAAGCTGTATTACGTATTTTTAAATAGACAAATGTAAATTCCACATAATTACTTATAACATGTATGTAGTGAATATGTAGTTTTATGTAAACTCTGTAAATAGACATAACACAAAATAAAAAATTTAGTAAAATAAAGAAAAATCAATAAGGTTTTTGGCGGTCCTCGTAACGGTAAAGTTTAGGGGTACCTTAGTAAACACGATTTGTTCGGAATTATGCTCAGTGCTGCCACCGATATTATAACGACAGTGAAAACGTATGGGACTGCCAGGAACTTCCGCTATAGTGTGCAAAACGGTGTTTCATTTACTGTGTGTGCGAATGGTGTTGTGATACCCGACGTCCCGGAACCTACAGTGTGCAGGGCGTCAGCGGCTCGAAAACAATATAGTCAGATTCCCGAGTCCGCCCGTCCGGTACAGTTTCATGGTCCTTCGAGCCGGATACGTCGAGTCGTCGTTCGAACATCAAGAGATATAGTGAATACACAGTGAAGATGCCGATAACCCGATCTCAAGGGAAGGCTCCTGCAGCGTGGGTGGTGGATACCAGAGACGGCCAATCTACAGCTACACGCGCCGCCATTCGACATGAAGCACCGCCGCGCTCCCCATCGACCGCAGATAGTGCCGAACCACCGCCGCCCCCCCGGCCCGTGGGGTTGGGTGGGCCCCCGCTCGCGTCAAGTTCTACAGATATGGACGCACCGCCAAGTGAACAAAAGGGGTACCGACAGAAAGGTGATTCGGACAAGACCATTCGCAACTTAGAAGGTGCTCAACGTCACGCACCTACGAGTGTTACGCAAGAACAAGGACCAATAGCGAGGAGCTCCAAGACTCACAGAACTGACCGATCCAATAGAAGAGTCTTGAAAGCTCGTGAAGACATTTTGAAAATTAAGCTGGAGCTCGCGCAGATAGCGTTGAAGACGGCCGAGATAGAGGGCTCTGACGACGACTATGAAGAAGATGGTCAATCGAAAACTGAATACGTTAGATCATGGCTGGAAGACAACACAAATCCGCCAATAGTGAGCACCGAGGACACAGCCGCTGCCGAAGGGGGTGCCGACTCTCAACAGAAATACACCACGCCGCCACCCCTCCCGGAAGATATCAACAAGAATCCAGAACTACAGCAGCTCGACCCGCCTGACAAGACAATAGTGTTAGCAGAATCGGATCAAGTGGGAAAACACGAACAAGTAGTGCACAGTGTTAAGAAAGACAATCGTGAAGGTGGTGATACACTACGGCCGTTTATAAGTGAACTCACATCCGCCATCGCCGCGCTTGCCCACAAAACAAAGCCGGCCGACGCACCAATGTCTCCGCTCAGCCCAGCAGTATCAAAGGTAATTATGACATTACCTCCCTTCAGTGGTGTACATACCGAGTGGCTATCGTTTCGTGCCATATATGAAACCACTCGCGGCTACTTCAACGATATAGAAAATACAGCAAGACTAAGAAGGAGCCTCAAAGGGAGAGCGCTAGAAACAGTGAGCTCGGAGTTGATAGGACACGCGCGGCCCGACGATATAATGCGTGAACTGGAACTACAGTTTGGACGCCCAGACTCAATAGCCCAAGCCGAAACCGAGAAACTCCGCACTCTACCCCGCTGCACCGAAGCACCCCGGGACATCTGCACATTCGCTAGCAAAATAAGAAGTGGTGTCGTCACACTTCGTGCTTTGAAAAAAGACCACTACCTTATCAACGCTGAGTTACTACGCAGCCTCACCGAGAAACTTCCGAACTCTATACGTGTACAGTGGTACAAAACCTTCACTGAAAAATACAACTCGATGCCAGACCTGGGACTTTTTAGTGACTTCGTTACCGAACAAGCACGCTACTGCAGTGCCTTCGCGCCACCTGAACCTATTCACGATACGCAACAGAAGCGCGCCATACACAGGACCCATACCACAGTGAAGGGGCCATCGCCTAAATGTAGAATTTGTGAAAAAGAAGGTCATTACGCTTCGGACTGCGCCAAATTCGAAGAAGCTAACTCCGACAAGAGATGGGAACTGGCGAAGAAACATGGACTATGTTTCCGGTGCCTCAGATCAAGACACCAGCAACACTCATGCAAATCAAGGAAGTGTGGCACGAACGGTTGCACTGCTACTCATCACCGTCTTCTACACTATGTGAAGAAAGAAACCGCCAAAATATCGACAAGCGACTCCACGGAAATAGTTGCGAACTCACAGTCATTTAAGTCACCCCAGGCGTACTTGAAGATACTTCCCGTGCGAGTAATCGGACCGGCGGGAGAAACGATCACGCACGCCTTGCTAGACGATGGGTCAACAGTATCTTTGATGGACGAGGAAATAGCCAAGATAGTGGGTGCTGACGGAAGAAAAGAACCTCTGAAAATAGGGGTCATTGGGAACGTTATCATAGACACGCCCGGTTCCCGAAAAGTTGACGTCGCACTCTTGAATCCTCGTGGCGAAAGATTGCCCTTCACAGCACGCACGGTGCCCAGCCTTAGACTCGCACCACAGACAGTCAGCAAGGAAGACATTATCGAATGCAAGCATCTCATAGACCTGACAGAAGAATTGGTTTACAACGCCGGCACTCCGAAAATCTTAATCGGTCAAGACAACTGGAACCTTCTCATCGCAAACGAGATCCGACGAGGCCCAAACCACCAGCCCATAGCATCCCTCACAGAACTTGGCTGGGTACTACACGGGGCCTATACGAGGACGCTAGGACAACGCGTACACTTCGTGAACAACATAAAAGTGGAGACAGACAACATCGAGGCACAGCTGAAGGAATACTTTTCTCTAGAGTCACTCTTCATAAATCCGCGTCGCCCAACCACGGATCCGGAAAAAAGAGCCGAGGACATATTGAACGCTCACACGCGGATACTTGAGGATGGACATGTTGAAACAGCGCTACTGTGGAAAGAGGAAAAGTTCGAGATGCCCGACAATTACGAAAACGCCATGAAGAGGCTCGCTTCGATTGAAAAGAAAATAGATCGTGATCCAAATCTGAAAGATAGATACGAACAACAAATGGAGTCACTCATACAAAAGAAATACGCTGAGATAGCTCCAAAATTAGCCACCCCCGGCAGGACTTGGTATCTGCCACATTTCGATGTTCACAACCCAATGAAGCCGGAAAAACTGCGTATAGTACACGACGCAGCTGCGAAAACCAAAGGCAGGTCCTTAAACGATTACCTCCTCACAGGACCAGATTTGTTACAATCTCTACCAGGAGTGCTGATGAGGTTCCGCCGCCACCGTATCGCCGTGTCAGCAGACATAACCGAGATGTTCATGCAGGTGAAGGTGAGACCTGAAGATAGAGATGCACTACGCTATCTATGGAGAGGAAAGCGACGGGAAGGAGCTCCACAAGAGTACAGGATGAAGTCAATCATTTTCGGCGCTGCCAGCTCACCCTGCACGGCTATTTACGCGAAGAACTGGAATGCGAACAGACACGCCACAGAATATCCTGAAGCAGTAGAAGCAATCGTCAATAACCATTACATGGACGATTACCTGGACAGTTTTCACACACTGGAAAGCGCCTTACGTACGTCGAAACAAGTCAAAGACATACACAGAAACGCACACTTCGAACTAAGAAAATGGGTGTCCAACGCGACAGAAGTCATAGAAAATTTAGAGCCCAGTCAGGAATCGAAAGAAACGGTACACCTAGGATGCAAAGGAGCCGAAGAAAAAATACTGGGATTAATCTGGAAACCCAACACAGACGAACTGACTTTCAATTTAAAACTCGCTCGTCTTCCAACCGACTTGCTACACAAGAAAAAACCAACCAAACGGGAAGCCCTCCGGGTTGTCATGTCCATCTACGACCCTCTAGGTCTAGCTTCTCCAGTTACGATACGAGCCAAACAGATCCTTCAGGAAGCATGGAGACGAGGGACAGGATGGGACCAAGACATGGATGACGACCTGGCCGCCAAGTGGTCAACGTGGCTCAGAAATCTGGACCAACTCGGGAAAGTGAACCTTCCACGCTGCTACCCAGGATTCAGTGAAGCGGAATCCCTAGAAGTACACGTATTCACAGACGCCAGCGAAGTCGCATACGCAACGGCAGTGTACTGGAGGACCGTAACACCAGACAAGAAAACCGAAGTGACACTCGTCACGGCCAAAGCCAGGGTGGCCCCTCTCAAGGTTACGTCAATACCACGACTCGAGTTACAAGCAGCCGTAATGGGCAGCCGCGTCGCAACAGCCGTCATACAAGAACATCGAGTGAAGCCACAGACCGTGACTTTTTGGACTGATAGCAAAACGGTACTGACATGGCTAAAAAGGGGGGCGAGATCGTACAAACCTTTCGTCGCACACCGCGTAGCGGCCATAGAAGAATACAGCAAAGTCGAAGACTGGCGATGGGTACCCACCAAACTCAACGTGGCCGACATAGCGACACGGGATGTACCCCCCAACTTCGACGCCAACCACGAATGGTACAGAGGTCCAGCGTTCCTCTACGAAGACCCATCATCGTGGCCGACCGAAAGACCGATCATCGCCGAGGCCACGGGAGAGGAGAAAACTCTGACGGTGACAAGCACTCGACATACACCCAGTCTCAGGGAAGCCGTCCCAGAACCAGCCCGATTCTCGAAATGGGAACGCCTCTTACGTGCTACAGCCAGGGCACTACAGTTCATAACACTATGCCGGAAAAAGACAGCCAAGGTCTTCTATAAGAGAACACGAAAGAACCCTGAAGACGATCCAGACTGGAGGAAAGTGAATAAGAAACCGAAGACACCCAAATATAGTGTACCATCAGGAAAAGCAACACCTAACAGGAAATACATCACTCTGGAAGCAGAATTCATAAAAGAAGCCGAACAACTCTTGGTCCGCGCCATACAAGAAGATTCCTTCAAGCAAGAAATTATAGACCTGAGGGGCGGACAGAATGTCGCCAACAACAGCCGGCTGAGACCACTGCCGATAGAACTAAGAGACGACATCATCATTCTCCGAAGCCGTATAGACGCCGCCGAAGAAGTCACCGAAGAAGCTAAGAGACCACCGGTGTTAGACGGCGATCACTACGTCACACAACTGTACATAGATTGGACACATCGCAGTCTACATCATAGCGGAACCGAACTGGTGATCAACGAAATACGCCAACACTATTGGATAATTAGAGTCCGACCCACGACAAAGAAGATAGTCGGCCAATGTCTCCGATGTCGCATCCAGAAGGCAAAACCTCCGCAACCAGCCACCGGGGACCTACCGAAAGCTCGTCTCGCCCATCATCATAGACCATTCACATACACCGGGCTTGACTACTTCGGCCCACTTTCCGTCACAATAGGGCGACAACATCAGAAGAGATACGTAGCGCTCTTCACGTGTCTGACCACTCGAGCTGTACACCTCGAGATCGCCGCCAGTCTTAGCGCCGATTCAGCCGTTCTCGCGCTAAGAAGGTTCGCAGCAAGACGAGGGTGCCCTAGCGAAATTTACTCAGATAACGGCACCAACATGCACGGAGCAGATAAAGAGCTACGAGAAGCGATAAAGGAAGAAGCCAGCCTTCGTGGCATGAAATGGCGTTTCATCACCCCAGCCGCTCCATTCATGGGAGGAGCATGGGAGCGATTAGTTCGCTGTGTAAAGACCACTCTGTACACAGTCCTCCACGAAAAACACCCACATGAAGAAGTGTTAGCCACACTACTCTGCGAGGCGGAATACACCGTCAACAGTAGACCCTTAACCCACGTCTCCGTAGAATGCGAAGACGATGAATCCATCACACCCAACCACTTCCTCCTCGGAGGATCTGCCAGACTACCAACCCCTGGCAGTTTCGATGAGAGAGACCTCGACCACAAGAAACACTGGCGACGCTCACAGATACTAGCCGACATGTTTTGGCGTCGCTGGGTCCGCGAGTATCTACCGGAGCTACAATACCGGCGGGAGCCCCACAGCCGAGGGCCGAATCTCCAGGTGGGCGACCCTGTCCTCATAGCCGATGGTCAACTGCCACGAAACACTTGGCCTCGCGGTCGAGTAGAAGCTGTCTACCCTGGTGCCGATGGTCAAATCCGGACCGTCGAAGTACGCACTGCGGGTGGAATCCTAAAGAGGCCGGCGAAGAAACTCGTCCCACTCCCAAAGTAGAGTCGTCGCTCAGCGGAAATACTGCAGTTCCGCTTCCAGCCGTCGCTAAACTGCACGGCGGGAGAAATGTTCGCGACAATGTGATTATTAACGCTATAAAGTGATAGAGTGATTATTAAAGTTGCAAATAAGACAATATAGTGTTTTGAGACATTTATATAGTGATTTAGATATACCCAAAATTGTAATACCTATTAGATAAGTTAGATTTAAGATATGTAAAGGCGTAGATTTGCCCATTTGTCCCTTTGTTCTCTATTGAATACATAATAAAAACTTAACATAAAACCTCACATTTTCATAGGTAGCATACAAAGGGCAAGTTTACCACCAAACCTTAGACGTAAATCATATGAAAGTTATATGTATACTCGTAGCAAACTGTACTAAAATAACAAATAAATAACCCAAACATTTATGTAAACCCCGAATATATAAAATTGATGTAAAACATAACCAACTCTGTTAAACTATATCCAACTTTAGATTTAAAACTCTGTAACTAAGAAATATAAATAGAAATAAAGCTGTATTACGTATTTTTAAATAGACAAATGTAAATTCCACATAATTACTTATAACATGTATGTAGTGAATATGTAGTTTTATGTAAACTCTGTAAATAGACATAACACAAAATAAAAAATTTAGTAAAATAAAGAAAAATCAATAAGGTTTTTGGCGGTCCTCGTAACGGTAAAGTTTAGGGGTACCTTAGTAAACACGATTTGTTCGGAATTATGCTCAGTGCTGCCACCGATATTATAACGACAGTGAAAACGTATGGGACTGCCAGGAACTTCCGCTATAGTGTGCAAAACGGTGTTTCATTTACTGTGTGTGCGAATGGTGTTGTGATACCCGACGTCCCGGAACCTACAGTGTGCAGGGCGTCAGCGGCTCGAAAACAATATAGTCAGATTCCCGAGTCCGCCCGTCCGGTACACCTACTTTGGCTTTTAGAAATATGCCGATTCCAATTTAAATTCTCATCAACTACAATGCCTAAGCATTTTATATTTTTGACCTAGTGAGGACATCGCATGTGCATTGCGAACATCCTTCTGGTCGTATGTTACATGGGTAAGTATGTATTTTAATAGTAAGGTCATTACTACGTCTACGATTACGATTATAGGTCTACGATTGTAATTTGTCTGTGAGCTTTCCTAAAACTAATAAATAAATTATCTTTAGGTGTAGAGGTTGTGGTTTTTGTGAAGTATAAGTACTTTGTCTTAGACGTGTTCAGCGTTAGCAAGTTATCTTCAAGCCATCGCGTGACTATAGCAAGACCGTTTTCAGCTATTGTCCGTACTTCCTCCCATGTATGGCCATGAAATAAAATGACTGTGTCGTCTGCGAACATAATTTCGACGTTTCGGCATTGTTGATTGGAAGCTCCGCAAGACTATTTATATAAGTTAAGAAGAGAGCCGGACCAGTCGTAGCCGTACCACTATAATAATAGACATGACAGTGACTCTGGACTCAAGTTTAATGAATTACTTCACTTTAATGCGATGGACTGCCTCATTAGTCTAGTGGTCCTAAGCGCGACTGCTACGCTAGAGGTCCTGGGTTCGATCCAAAGGTCGAGCAAAGTGTTATTGGTGTTTTCTTTGCTATTCTCAGTAGCAGCTCGGAGTCTGGATTTGTACCCGGATAATGGCTATAGGCTCGCCGACTATTATATAGGACCTAAAAATACCGGCGAAATGTGGGTGTACATTAGTATACCTCTACCTAACCCTTCGGGGAATACAGGCGTGATGGTATGTTTTAATGTGATGGTGTAATACCTTGGAATATTCACAAATTTGAACAAATCCTATGTCTTCTTTTTTGAAGTAGTTCCTTATCTGCACATAATCAAAATAACTGGGTACATAGATGAGAGTGTGGCTCATCAACATATCGCGCTGCTTCGGCAATATCTCTTTGATGAAGTACTGAAACCTAGCTTCCACTGATTGCAGCGGGTTGGCTGCCGCAAACCTGTAAGAAATATACTTGTTTGTATCAAAAAGATTTTGTCATTTTAAAAATCCCAACATTAGGAAAACCAATAATAAAAGCCAATAAAAACATAGTTCACCTGTGGAAGATCTGTGGAACTTGTACCAATATGTGTTGTATACTACCAACTTCAGTAGGATTTTCAATCAACACTTTTCCAGCATAGTTATGGCATTTTTTATTTATTACAGACTTAATTTCTGGCAATGCTACCGATGAGAACACAAGTGTTTGTCTGCAAAAATTAAATTACTATTTTATTGCATGCTGATAAAGATAATTGTCTTTTATTAAAGACTACAAAAATAAGCCTCACTGACCTGTAATATTTAGACCATCCATTGACAGCCCAAGATCTAACCCTAGAAAAGTCAGCACCATGAGTTTTCTTGGGTTGCAAATGAAAATGATCAAGAACATGTAGCAAATGGTCCCAGTTTTGCATCAGGAAAACATCAGTCTGATCCAACACAAGTATTTCAATGGAGGCCAGAAAGTCGTAGTCACGGTCTTCTTCGCCTTCTGCACCCACTATCATACGCAGCCCTAGCGGCGATGTCACTAAAATATCAGACGAGTAGAAATCCGTATAGAGCTGAAAAAATAAACAGAAACTGACTGCTCGAGCGCAGTTAAAAAAAAATTCAAACAGATAACTGAATCGACTAGACATTAGGTGATGCAAGTCAGATTCAGCTTCTTTAATATTTCGTATTCATCTGCAGCATCTGGCAAGACAGGAAGGCAACACTTATTTTAAACCCAATCCTAATACACATGTTTAAAAGCTGGTATACTAAAGCTAAAATAGTATTGAACAAACCTTCAGTGCTTTCTTTGTGACTGACATACCCAGTCTAAATGTGTCTTCAGTGTTACCACTAAACATAAGCTCATAGTCTTCAGGTTTTGGATTCTTCTGGGGCATTATCAGTTCACCACCAGTGAAGTCTTCCTCAAATCTTTTTTTATTAACTACTTCACCTGCTTCTTTAGGAACTAGAATTTCTATCAATGTTTTAACAATTCTATAAGCAGCATCTTTAAATGGTACCATAATAAGAACCTGCAAAATTAATGTGATTCTTTATATAATAATATTTTTAATAATATGTTTATTTTAGTTTATGTAAGTTTTACAGGACTTCTTTTGTCGCATTTTTAAGGCTTTTTGGTGGGTATATACATATTTTTCATTTGGCTGTACTTATTTTTGTGAAGGAATAATGGACTGCCGGCAGGATTCGAACCTGCGTCTTCTGGTACACCAGCTGAGTTAGAGTAAGTATAATTATCCTTTAGGGGGTAAGGGAAATGGTCCGGCTAGCAGAAAAATATTAATCGTCCATAAGGACATAGGTTCGTATCCTGCCTGTGATCGAATTATCAGATGTTATGACAGCTGTACTTATTAGAACTTAATATGCAAGCCATACCTTAGGTCTCACTAATCCTTGATCACGATATTCATCAGACAAGTCATTCTTCTTAGAGAGTTTAGAATTGTGATGCAAAATTTTTGTTCTTGTTTTCAACATGTGATTGATGACATGAAGACAATAAGTGTAACGGATTTCATCTGCATTGATAAATGATCTCTCAGGGTAATAAATATCCTGATAGTTATTTATTATAGAAAATATCTCCTTTTGTAATGGTGTTAACATTTCAGTAAGTTCTAAATCTCGTTTAATTAAATTATTCTTATTAGCTGTTACTATATTTGCATGTATTTGAGATTTAATATGTAACTTATTAAAATCAATATTTTTTATCAGTGTGGGCTCTGTACCTGCTGTTGCGTATATTTTTTCTTCTAATATAGAAACTTTAGGTTTAGCTTTTTTAGAATGTGATTTTAAGGGCTTTGGGATAATTAAAGACAGGTGCCCTAGAACTGGCCATATTCTATTTGTAACTTCCACAGAAGGTGTTGTGTTAGTTAGGGAAACTAGCAGTTCATCTCCTAAGTCATACTGTAGATGTTGAAAGAATGGATCATATGTAGAATCCTGTTCTATTTCCATTTTATGGTCTGCAGATATCTGGAAAATAGATAGTTATGTTTAAACAACACATCAAATATTTATAAAGAAAAATAACATGTAAGTACCTATCTGTAAATAATCTTTCTGTAATATCTGTGTACGAGCTACGCTCGACATAATTACGAAATCACCACAATGCATGCATCATCATTTTGTTAAAGTGTGGAAATTTATAATTAATTTGTATTGTATCAGTTCGCATTCGGTCATCAAGCATTCCGCGCGTTCTCATATCATTCACCTTATATCTAGTATTTTTTATTTTATTTTTTTATTTTTATTTTATTACAAAGGAACAACTAACAGCTACACTATGAAATATTAACAACAGAATACACATAACAAATAAGTAATAATGTAGCCCACAGCGCTGTTCACAGATTACTGTTGCAAGATTATTATAAGGTCGCTAGGAAAGTAATTTGTTCAAGCGTGACGGGTACGTGGTAAGTAGGTAGATATATTAATTAAGATTTAGTACTCAGTGCCTCATATATAAGAGTACGAAATCTCATCAAAGAGCATATAAATATATCTATGTGTTCAAAGTTACTATTATAAGTTTCAGCCATTCGTCAAATTGGAGAACGTAAACCGCTATTAGTTCGACAGGCGCCTACTGCAAAGAGTTTGCCCGCACGCACCTGTCGTCTATGAACAGTCCTGGGGACAGCGTAACATAATACATTATTCAAGTCCATGCAATCAAATTTGTTATTAACAATATTAAACAAGGTTATTGCTGTTTATATTTAATAAGCAACTGGTCGTAGGGTAGGTAGGATCTGTGACATCTGTAATGCATTGCACGAAGAAACCTAAGTTTAACATTTTCTATCATATCAGTGTATTTATTGTAATAGAGATTCCAAACGGGCACCGCATACTCTAACTGTGAATGCACTAGAGTTTTATACAAGCATAGGTATGAAGAGGTCCGTTTGAAATCATGAGTTGATCTCATAACAAATCCGTACATCTGATATGCTTTATTTACAATTTGTTCAATATGTGAATCTAAGCAGAGTTTCGAATCCAGAAGTACACCGAGGTCCCGCACATTACTCACCCTATTAAGTTGAGCATTACATAGGGAATATGCATATCTGAAAACGTTTTTATTTTTAGTAAAATTCAGATAATTACATTTTGCTATATTTAACTGAAGTCTACTTGTGTAACAATCGTTCGTTAATCTATCCAGATCCTCTTGAAGAAGGTAACAATCCTCTATATTTCTAATAGATTGATATACTTTAAGATCATCTGCATATAATAAGAACTTGGAGTGGTGAAAACATTTGTTTATGTCTTTAAATTAATTTTGGACAATATAGTATCAATTTTGAACTAAATCAAGTGCTTTATCATTTAATTATACCAATAGAGTTAGAATTTACCCCAAAGTTCTACAAATGTCAGAATAACAGTTTCTACAAAATGTATATATATGAAAGTATATTTATATGGTAGAAATGAAAAAAAACATTCAAAATTGTTGTTTGTTTGTTTGCATATATTTTACTGGGAGTTTCACCAACTGATAACTAATGGTTTCAGGAATAATTTATCACACTATGACCCTTACAAGCCCAGTAAATGGCGGGGGAGACCACAGGGCACAGCCATCTTTACATAAATTGTAAAAATATTTAGTTACCACAAATTTTTAAATAGTTTCATATAACGTTACACAGGTAACATAGGTTTCAGTTTCCTTTCTTAGAAAATAAATTAAATTAAGCACCTATTACCTCAATATCTTCATCACTACTACTAGTATCTTCTCTACTAGAAGTATCTTGATCATTAGTATTCTTCTTACTTGAGTGTGCCCCTCCAGTCACATCCATCCCTTGATTATGAATCTCACTATTGCTCTCTTCATCACTATCAGCTACAAGTCTCTTATTTTTATTAGTAAAACAGGAAAGCAACTGATCGTAAGCATTTTCTTCCTCCTCACTTTCAGAAAACGTCCTTTTTTGATGCAGTTTTTCCTCCATTTTTTTCTTTTTCTTTAGTTCTTCTTCGACTTTCTGTGCATTTTTATACCTATTAAAAATTGCTTTTTTATTAATGGTTCTTTCTTCTGACGCTTTCCTCTTCGATTCCGTATTCCGTTTATATGGTCCTTTCTTTTTCCCAGAGAATTTTTTGCTCTTTTTCATTTTTCCTTATTACCGGTACCTTTCAATTTCAAGTATCTTGGATTACAAATATTTTCTAGGATACAGACAAGAATACAGTCTTTTTTACAAACTTTTGTAATAAGTTCAAAATAATCACATAACCTCAACTCCCGCACTTCACTGTCTGTACTGTCAGTACTGTCACTGACTTTTTTATTGTAATATTTTATTTCAGAGGCCTTTAAGCAGGGGCTGGACACTTCTATACTTGATACTTATTGTGTAGGCAGTAGCGCTATCTCTCGATAAATCCCATAAAACAAAAATAAGTTTCATTGCGTTGTGCCTCATAATAACATAGATGGAGCTTATTCCAAGAATTGGTACTAGTGTTACTGTTTTATCGACATTATGTGGAATATGGTGGTTGTTAAGTTAGGTTGTTTTCTCTCAACTTCAGTCACTGTTTCGTGATATTTTGTGCGTTATTATTCAGAAATTGTGTTATGTTGTAAGTTTTCGATGTGAAACACACAAAGACAAAGTAAATATATTGATTTACAGTTAGTGCAAAAGTGTTAATCGAATTCTGTGCGGTAAAATGAGGACTAATAATGCAATGGACGTAAATTGTAATGGCGTAAATTTATTATGAAAAACAAATATTATAAAGCACCGAAATAAAGAAATTTCTGAAAAACTTGTTTTTTTTATGCACTATGACCACATACAGAAGTATATAAACCTAATATAGGTTAATATATATATTAATATATAATATACGTAGATACGTACATATATCTATATATATATCTCTATATAAAACAATCAGTACATGGGAAACGTCAAAAGATGGCCTTAGTGTTCAACAAATGTCAGTTGTGGTGAGTGGTGACACGAATATTGCTGAGAGGGCTCTCTTTTCCTAGTATATTATTCTACTCTTTGCCTTTAAGCCATCTGACTGGTGTTTGCGTATGGCGTATGTACTATGGATATGTACTGCACCATTCCCAGACTTGGAAAAGTATCGGATCCGATAGTTGACTAATTGAAAAATATACCTTTTTTTTAAAGTAGAACAGTGTAATGTAAAATTATGCTCCTCTAATGTTATTATTTTTTGCTTATCTATTTATTTTATAGTGATTAAAGCTGGCATTATCGCTACACGATGACAAAACCGAACCAATACGAGATTTGTGGTCTTCCGTACGAGGTACGAGGACACTATCAACCTCGTACGAACATTTTGCATCACCGTTATTTAATTATAATAGTAAAAACTTGAAAATACTTGTACAAACCGCATTGAGAACGCCTGGAGACTTCATGTTAGTCCATGAATCCATGTAGTCCTTACATGGATTCATGGACTAACATGAAGTCTCCCCTTATCACTAAAGTGCAAACTCGTTGTGATGTGTATTTTGCTTGTCCTAACCTACGGTGCTCAGACTTGGTCTTTGACCGATTGTCAGAGCTCACTGATCGAGTCCGCCCGCAATAGCTCGAAACGCTCACGAATGGGTATCACAGACGTGGGGACGAATCTGTAGTATCTGAAGTAGGTGGGTCACGTCTATAGAATGCATCCGGAACGATGGGACAGGATAGCCACGGAGTAGAGTGGAGTGTTCTTAACCCATCAGCACCATATTGTTGCAGCAATGCAAAATCTATTGTTTTGTCCTCATGAGGCATGCATCAGTGAAAAGGAAAGTCATCGACGCCGGGGCAGACCGAGAAAGTGCTGGCGTGACGATCTGGATGCGTTTATGGGTGACTGGCCAGAGAAAGCGATACACAGGAGCACGTGGAATGTTAAGGGGGAGACCTTTGCCCAGCAGTTGGACAGTATAGGTTGACAAAAAAGACTACTACTATTAAATCTCTTTGCAAAAAAGTAAAAACTAGTGCCATCTATTAGAACTTATAGGAACTTCTTACACCAATTTCACTGCCAAATTTATGCGGTAGCTATCCCGTCTACCGGGAATCCCCGACTATGACCAATAAAACATTTCGTTCTTCGCAATAAAAATATTATAAAAAGAAAAATTACCTATACCATTTTTTTAGGCCATAAGGCCATACCTCAATTCATTACAATTTGGCCCAGAGATCCCCATCTCCTTTGTAATAGTTTATTTAATTGAGCAAAACGTCCTAAATAGTTTAATATGCCTTAATTTTGTTAAGGTTAACGTTTTAGATCTATACTTACTAATATTCTAAAGATGAAGAGTTTGTTTGTTTGCTTGAACGCGCTAATCTCAGGAGGTAGATATATAGGCTATATATTATATATCACGCTAAGACCAATAGGCGCGGTGCATAAATGAAAAATGTTGCAAAAACGGGAAAAAATATTCGAAAAGCTGAGAAACCACGTGGGCGAAGCCGTGGTCGAAAAGCTAGTGCATAATAAATGTACGCAAGGCTACACATCAAGCTATATAAAACCAGTTTACGCTAGCTTCTTATTGTACGTTGTTCGCGTTGTACTTTGCAGTCATAGTCCGGGAGGTCTTGCAGGTGTTCGCATCCGTTTCCGAACAGATGGCAACATTTTCAATTTAGCGAGACTCAAAGCCCGCACAAAAGTGTCTTGTGACGTGATTACTGAGATCTTGTATGCGGACGATCTATGTTTCGTGACAGAATCCTCAGGTGGACTGCAACAGCTCATGTCCGATCTCGACGAGTCTTGCCGTAAATTCGGCTTTAAAATCAATGTCAAAAAGACGGAGGTGATGTATCTGGACATCGACGGCCATGAGGAACTGACCATCAAACTCGGCGAGGATAAGCTTAAGCAGGTTGACAAGTTCCGGTATCTGGGGAGCATGTTATCATCTAAGTGCGACCTTGATACAGAGATCAACAGCAAGATCGGTGCTGCTGCAGCAGCGTTCGGTAAGCTGGATGCGAAGGTCTTCTGTTCACATGACCTGAAATTAGCTACTAAGGTCTTAGTATGTATGGCAGTCGTGTTGCCCAACATCTTATACTCAGCTGAAACCTGGACTGTGTACCGCCGACACATCCGTATGCTAGACCGATTTCATCTCAAATGTCTACGCAAAATATTAAGAATTCGATGGTCTGATCGTGTGCCGAACACTGAAGTGCTGCGCAGAGCCAATGTAGGTGGCATTGAGGCTTATCTTATGCGGCGTCAACTCCGGTGGTGCGGTCACGTGTCCAGGATGTCAGAACAGAGAATAGCGAAGCGCATCTTCTACTCTGAACTTGAGGAAGGCAAGCGAAAGCACGGCGGACAACTCCTTAGGTTCAAAGATGTGCTCAAACGTCATATGAAGCGGTGTGACCCGTCTAGCTGGGAGCAGCAGGCTGCCAAACGACCCGAATGGCGGACTCTTGTGCAAACTAAAGTCCGTTATTTCGAAATACAACGGCGCTCTGAGCTTGACGCCAAGCGCGATGAATTAAAAGCCCGACCAGCTGCGGCATTCGCTTACAATATCGTTAATGGTGAGCTCACATGCCCGAAAATGCACTAGAACTTTTACTAAGAAAATCGGCTCACCAGCGACCACAGAGTCCATAAAGCGGTCGCCGTGACCGAAACCGGTCGGACCAATCATCATCATCATTGTTTGAGAAGCCTATACAATGCGGGATCAGCTTAACCTGGATTTGTATAGGTTGATGCCATGTGTACGAGGTTTGAAAGCTTTGGCTTTTAAACCTCGTACTCGTGCAGCAAAAAATCTCGTATTTTGATATGAGATTTTTTGCTGCTTAAGTACGACGGATTTTTCCTTACGGTTGGCAGCCCTTAGATCTGTTTCCGATTTGACGGACTTTTTGGCGGGAAGTCAAACTAAGCGCGCGTGATTTAATTATTTAATTTTATTATTGCTTGCTTGGTTGAAATATATATTACAGTTAGTGAGTTTTCAATAACTTATAAATACTCCTTACCCAGTATGGGTCAAGATAGTGACGGAGATGAGTCTTCGGACCGAAAACGAAAGATGTCGAGGATAGCCGGCATATCGGAGGAAGAGAAGTATAAAATGTTTTTTAAAACTAATTACACAAGATTATTCTTGGAGAACAATTCAAGTACCGAATATACCGTATATGTAGAATCAAAAGAAAAGGAAAAAATTGGGAACCGTAACCCAATCAAACTGACCAAACTATTTACAGACGATGTTAAAGGAATTATAAGTGTGTATCGCATTAATGCCTACAAGATAGGCATCACTTTCAAAAAAGCAGCTGCAGCTAATAGTTTCCTTAAATTTGATAACTTTTTACGAAAATATAATCTACGTGCCTTCATTCCCGCTCACTTGGTTGAAAAAGTGGGCATCATCAAATTCGTTCCTACTGATATATCCAATGAAGATATTTATAAAAATATTACATGTGATGCAGATGTTATATCTATAAAAAGATTTTTAAAGAGAGACTCAGAAAAGAAATTGGTACCGTTAACTACAGTAGCAATAACATTCTCTTCCACAACATTACCAAAATATGTGTTTTTAAATTTATTCAGATACCAAGTAAATACTTATGTACCACCACTTATTCAATGCTACAAATGCTTTAAATTCAACCACTCTGCGAAAGTTTGTCGAGGGGAACAGATGTGTTCCTCATGTTCAGGAAACCATTTCTACAAAGAATGTATTTCAGATACCTTACAATGTATTAATTGTGGCGGGGCTCATCTTGCCATATCTCGGGATTGTCCCATTAAAAAGAAGAAAATTGAAGAAAAACGTAATATGATTGTTAATCAAAACCATACATTTGCCTCATTAGTTAAAGACAATAATAACTTCCCACCTTTAAAACCCAAGTCTGTAGATAAATCTGCTAATTATGCTGTAAATAAATCTGTTAATACTCCTGTGAATAAACAAAGCAATGTAATAGATAAGAAAACAGAAATTCAACAAATTGCTAATAATGAAATAATTTTAAATGCCATAGTTAAGTCTTTAGTAGCATTAGCAAATTCATCTGGAACAGAGCCATTGACATTAAATAAAATAAAAGATGTTTTCTTATCAAACTTAGTTTAATATGGATAGTCACTTTAAAAATAATAATTGTAAAATTAAGACATATATTACAATAGCTCATTTTAATATTCAGAGTGTTAATAATAAAAAACCTTTGTTAATTAACTTCCTTTCTGATAACGATATAGACATTTGCATGTTGAATGAAACCTGGCTCAAAGATAAGACTAATTTCAGTGTTTCTGGTTATGATATCATTAAACAGAATGGATCTAGTGGACATGGTGGTGTCGCTATATTAATAAAAAATACTTTTAAATACAAAATAGTTCATACTCCTTTCTATGAATATCTTCAATCAGTTGCCATTATAATTAAAACAAATTTAGGTGACTTGTCCCTTCTTTCTACATACAGTCCTCCAAGAGGTGGGCGATTTAGATGCAATAAGTTAAAACAAATCATAGATAATTTGCCTAAACCTGTTATGCTTTCAGGTGATTTGAATGCTCATCATGTCGCGTTTGGTTGCTTATCTACCAATTCTAGAGGTAATGATGTGTTTAATTTGTTAGATCAATGTGATCTTTGCATTTTGAACACAGGTGAACCAACCACTGTCGGGTCTATACGACATAATCAATCTGCTATAGACATAACATGTGTGAGTCCCACAATAGCACCATTATGTGATTGGAAAGTATATGATGATCCAATGGGAAGCTATCATTTTCCAACAGTTGTAAATATCCAGACTTCTGTAGATAAATACGAGGTAGGGTATCCATCGGAGCGCTTTATATACAATCAGGCAGACTGGTCCAAGTTTCATGCTGAAAGTGAAAAAGCATTCATTAATTTAAACTTTAAAACTGGTAACACACTTGATATATACAATAGTTTTTGCGATATTTTATATAATATAAAACAGATATGTATTCCCAAAATGATAAATAAACAACCATATAAAATAAAAAAACCGGTTCCTTGGTGGGACATTGAGTGTTCAACAGCTGTCCATAATAGTAAAATAGCATGGAATAATTATAAACTAATCCCTACAATAGATAATTATATACAATATAAAAAGGTAGATGCTAGAAAAAAAAAATTGCTTTGTGAGAAAAAGAAACTTGGATGGAGATTGTTGTGTGAAGCATTCAATAGATACACACCTGTTAGCATGATTTGGAACTACATTCGTAGATTTAAACGTGTGACACATAAAAAACCCCCAAAAAATGATGAATGGATCCCCTCTTTCTTGGAAAAATATGCCCCTACATCTCCACCTGAAAAAGATATAGATACATCAAGGTTAGAAAATATTTTCGAATTAGCAGGAAACACTGAAAGCTACTTCCTCTCTGAGCCTTTTACTTTTAAAGAATTCGAAATTGCTATTAGATCTAGAAAAAACACAACACCTGGTCTTGATGAAATTCCATATCAAGTCATTCAGAATCTTAGCATAACAGCTAAACAGACATTGTTAGAAATTTATAACTTGCTATGGATGTCCAACACTATCCCAGATTCTTGGAAAACACAATGTGTCATTCCAATCCTGAAACCTGATAAGCCTGAGAATGATTGTAATTCATACAGACCTATATCACTGTCATCCTGTTTAGGTAAACTTTTTGAATGTATGTTAAAGTTTAGATTAGAGTATTATAGTGAGAAACATAATATCTTACCAGAACAACAGTTTGGTTTCCGTAAAGGTAGAAATGCAGCACAAAATTTCATTGCTCTTATCACAGATATTAAAAATTCCTTCCATAGTCACTCATATACAGCCTGTTCTTTTCTTGATGTTAGTGGAGCATTTGATAATGTTAACCCTTCTATTCTTATTCAGATTCTCAGTGATATTGGTGTACCAGGGAAAATCTGTAAATGGATATTTAATTTTTTATATGACAGAGTAATGTATGTTAAATATAATAATATTTTACATGGACCTAGACATGTTTATAAAGGGACAATGCAAGGTTCCACTATTTCCCCTTTGTTATATAGTTTATATACTTCACAAATTAATGGACATTTAACAGAGTCCTCTGTTAAATGTTTATTGTTTGCTGATGATATTGTTGTATATAGTGTAAATAATGATGTAAACATGGCCATTGGGAACTTAAACAAAGGTCTGTGTCAAGTTCATAAATTTTATGACAGTTTAAAACTTGACATTAATGTTAGCAAAAGTGGTGCCATGATATTTTGTAAAAAAGTTTTAGATTTTGCTGAAATCCCTTCAGTTCACTTTAATAATAATGCTTTGAATTGGTTCAATGAAAAGAAATTTCTTGGTGTATGTTTAGATACAAAATTAACATTTGAGACCCATATTAACTATATTATAAAGAATGCTAGTAAAGGTTTAAACATATTACGTTCTCTAGCCGGTGTTCATTGGGGTTCAGACCCAAAAGTCTTATCTATGTTGTATAAAAGTATTGTGAGAAGTCACTTTGACTACAGTTGTTTAGCTTACATGAATGCAAATATTAGCTATCTCAGGAAATTAGATTTGATACAAAATAAAGCACTTAGAATAATTACTGGTGCCATGTGCTCAACTCCAATAAATGCAATGGAATCAGAATCAGGTATAATGCCTCTCAAATTAAGACGGTTACAGATTGCAGAATTTTTCACACTGAAAATGTTAGCTACTAACAATACATTTATATTAGATAGAATTTTACCAAGACAAGATCTTCCACAGAGCCTAACAAATAGTATTGATATTAATGCTCAATCACTTGTATCTGAACATATACCAGAAATTTTAGCTATAACACTATATGTCAAGAATTTATGCAGTAACATCAATTCTTTACCATTATATAAAACTGATTTTACTTGTATAAAAAATGATTTAATTGTCACTGACTTGAATAAGGTTAATAATCAGTCTGAATTTTTAAAGTATGTACACAGTGAACCGAACATCTATAAACTGTATACAGATGGGTCAAAAACCTCAAATAAAGTAACTTCAGCATATTATGACCCACAAGCTAAACAAACCAAATGTTTTCAATTAGATCCCCATTGTAGCATCTTTACAGCTGAATGCTATGCCATTTATAGAGCACTCCTTTATGTTAACACTGTAAATACTTTCAATATTTTAATTGTCACTGACAGCAAAAGTGTTTTGTTAGCCTTAAAAAATGATTCCTTTAGATATAGTTTAAATTTTATTTTGTACAATATTAGACAGATTTTATTAGAATTAAATGTGAGAGGCAAATGTATAAAATTTAAATGGGTACCGTCTCATTGCGGTATCTCTGGAAACGAAGTTGTAGATAAAGCAACACGAGGAGATTGTGATGAAGACCACATTAATATACTAAAAGTTCCATTCACAGATTTTTATGAACTATTATCTGCTAATCTGAAGAAACTGTGGCATGATTACTGGAAGATTATTAGTCTAGAAAAAGGCAAGTGGTACACAGATATTCAGAATGCCCCGCCGCTAAAACCCTGGTATCACAAAAGTAAAGATGCAAACAGCAGAAACTTTATTACTACCATAAACAGACTAAGATTTGGACACTGCAAAACTCCAGCTCATCTTGCAAAACTGAAAATTATAACCGAACTTGAAGCAAAATGTGATCGTTGTGATAAGGTCTCTGACCTTGAACATATTTTCATGCACTGTCAAAAGTTTAAATTGGAACGTTTGATACTAGTGACAGAACTACAAAATTTAATTGATAAAGACGTACTAGTTCCATCGAACCTTAAATATATTTTATCCGTACATGCTTATTTTAAGCCTATTTATAGATTTATTGTTAACACTGTAGGAAAATTGTAATCATAAGTACATAACAACTGTATTATTAGTAATAAGTTAGGCTTAAAGGACTTGTATCCAGGGCCGTAAAATAAATTAAAAAAAAAAAAATTCCGATTTGACATTTTGAATTTTTGACAATGACATCTTCTTTATTTCTCATTTTTGTTTGCGATTGTGTTGTGTATTTCCATAGTTAACTCTCCCATATTATTATATTCTTTAATTATTCTCTTTGTTGTATCATAAAAAAGCAGCTAGAACCCGGTCAAATGTCCGTAGATGCTGAAAATATAAAAAAGACATGGGCTCGCTCTGTAGCACCAGTCATGAAGGTGACGTATCTTTAGAATTTAAATGGAATAAAACTATAAAGCAATTCAGTTAGTTAGAGCATGTAGAGCACTGAGTCACAGTTCTATAAACATATTATGTGCACCATGGTCAATGACAGATAATTTGTTCAGAAAAAACTCATTTTAAAGCTTTCTTCCTTTTGGAAGGTTTTCATACGTGCAAACTTATAACCACTCACACCCGAAAATGTCGAGCTATAAGGCGATTCGGACACTGCACCACATCACGCAGCGTAATGCGGGAGTGTGTGTTCTTATGCCTCCTCTACACAATCGGCCATGATCGACACTCGTTGATCGTCTGTGATTGACAAGGTAATCGTCACGATCATTGTGCAAGCATCCACACGATCGTCCGTGATCATTTATTAAGCGGCAAGCCTTCAAGATGGACGTGGAGGTTATAACTGCAGCTACCATTAATTTAATTTCCGTATACAATCAGCCATTGTTTTGCACTTGCACTAACTTGTATTTAAAAACAACAAAACGACGCAACGTACGCACGGCTCGCTGTCCTCCGGTGAATGAATGATCGGCGATCGCGTAGGCACGCGCATCCAACTACAAGCGATTCCCTTTGATGCGTGCCCGAAAAACCGACAAGTCACCGATCGCTGCGATCATGACGACGATTAAGGACGATGATGGGCGACTACAGGCAAGTAGCCCTTCTACGCGATCGTGCTCGCGTGTAATCGCCCATCATGGCCCATTGTGTAGAGGAGGCTTTACGTTGGTTGCAAGTATCTGTGTTTGTTTAGGAAACGCATTCAGGCGCAGTGTTGTTCCGCCGCCACGCACCCCGCAGCGTACTGAGGGACAGTGTGTGTTACGCCTAAGACAGCAGAGCAGATTTTTATTTTATCAATGTCATTTATTCAGTGGTTATTTATAAATACTATGAATAAAACACAAAAAAAATAAGAAATACAAAACTATAATATAATACATCTTAATTCATAGTATGTATTCACATTATACTATATTTATGCAGGTGGGTGGGCATAGGTAAGTAATAATATAAGGTACCTTTATATTATTACTTACCTATATTATATTATATCTATTGAGTCACTGTGTAGGTACTATTAGAATCACTGTATAAGTACTGTATTAATGGGTCATTGTTAACACCTTTAGTAACAGGTAATGAGAAAATTTGAAATAGGAACCTAGTTCCAATAACTTCAAATATATGGGTTCTGTATTTTATTTAGTTCCATAAGTTTAAAAGATCCGAGTCAATGTTCCCCCTCTCCCTCCCTTGACTCACATATCGCAATCACCTGTGCTGTGCTATTCACAGGCAACTCTTTACTGCATGTAAAAACGTATGACGGACCTAACATAACTAAAAACGATGTTTAGAAATATTGCTATTATTAAATTCTTGACGATTCTGATCCTTTACATCCCATGGTCACGGGTAGACTGTGGTATTGGATGAAACTAAAACATAAATAATCACACAAAAAACTGTAGAAGTTTCATTTAATATTTGTGTAGTGAGATAAGTGTAAGAAACCAGTATTTTATTTAAAAAGCGGCGGTAGCCTAATGGCTAGGGCGTCATACTTGCGATCATGTGGTTGCCGGTTCAAACCCCACCCATTGCACTACCGACGTGAATCCACAACACAAGCATTTAACTTAGCACTAGGGGTTAACAAGAATACTAGTAATGTGTGACCCAAATAGTTAGTAACCATTTGTTTAAAAAAAACAAAACAAAAAACAGAACCTTGAATTTTACTCGATTTTTAATTGAAGGGGCTTGATGTTAAGCACTCACTTTTTATTTTCAGTTGACTGATGTGCTCATAACATCATGCCTGTATTCCCCTAAGGAGGCAGAGGTGTACTTATCTACACTTCGCTGGTATATTGAAGTCCCATGTAATAGGGGCTGAGCTTATTGCCATTCTCCAGGCACAAATCCAGACTGTGCTCTACAAAGAATTTCATAGAAAAACACAATAACACTGCACGACCTGGGAATCGAACCCAGGACCTCTAGCGTAGCAGTCGCGCTTAGGACCACTAGACTAATGAGGCAGTCTTGTGTCTTGAGTAGACTAAGATTTCTGACTAGCTACATAAAGGGCAAAATACTGGTAGCCATGCATTTTTAATGCACTAGGTTTTTCCCGCGGTTTTACTATGTGAGTAAAACCGCGAAATTGATCCAAGAAACAATATATTTAATAATAAAGATTATATTCATACATTCTAGATTGGCTACATGGATGGTGCATGTGATGGTCAAACTGCTGTGTTTCAAGAAAGCTTTAATGTGGGTTATGAACAAGGCTTGAACTTTGGATTGGAGTTGGGTTTAAGGCATGCCACCTCAGGGTAACAAAACTTTGTTCTTCTTTCTTCATTACATGTCTTTTCTTGTTTTTTTTTATGGGATTACTCAGCAAACGCGCAGGCAAGCTACCTGGTGGTAAGTAGTCATCGCCGCCCATGGATATCTGCAATACCAAAGGTTGCAGATGCGTTGCCGAGCCTATTTAAGTAGGGAACAAGAGAAGGAAGCTGCTACTTGACGCCGATATTCCGTGGTAATAATACTTCTCCGTCGTGCGGACCCATTCATGCTGGCATGTAGACATGCCAGCAGGCATGACTACTACCAAACCTACCTTAATAATTCCTAATTGAAAACCATGAAACCTATTTATAACATTTGAGAGCTTTTCCAGGAGAAAAGGGGCATGGCCTTCCCCAGATTGTTCAAATAAAACAAGAAACTGAAACTGTATAATATACCTAATTGTACCACCACCATACATACCTACCTACCATTTCGATAATACATATTAGTTCCTTTTTGCATGTATAATAAAATTAATAGAAGTAAAATAGTATAGAATCGGTCGTGTATCGTCTGTCAGAGTCGTATCGATAAAAACCACCCTTATATTCTCTTGCCCTATAGTCACGGCCATAGCATTTGTGACATTGACCACGGCTATGACAGGCACCGATCTAACGTTCGCTGGACCCCCGTGGACTTCCGTGGCGTGCCCTGGGGTACTTTGGCCTACGGGTGGCTGACTTAAGAAGTCCATCACAGAAATAAATTCTCGCTGGTTTCTTCTCCATTGGATCAAGTCAACGTTTCGTAAACGCTTGTAAAAGCTTATTTGAAGAAACAGATTTGATCTGCCTTTGCGTTGCCTTTGATACATTTGTGTATGTATTAATAAATATTTTATTTTAGGACGCAGCAACAGAACACAAACATGCCTGAAACCCAAAATCGACATAGCATTAATTGCCAGATTTGTATAAATGGTGTTAAGAATCAGGAAAATATAGGCAATTTATATAACAACCAAAAAGAGAAAAATTTTGAATATTTACATAATGTAATACATACAGATAAATGCTAATTTAAATATCGATACAAATAAAATTTAAGTGTCTCTTTTAATGTCAATTTAACAGTTTTTTACTATGAGCTTATGAAAGTATATACACGGTACCCCGAACACAGACTCAGACACAACAGACTCTCAGTGGCACATAGCGCATGTTAAAAGGAGTAATTTAGGATATTTAACATCACGCTACGAACTTTGGCAGTGGAGCAAAAATATAAACGGCTGTGAAACCAAAGGGCACATCCAGTGTTACATAAAGTAGGTATTTAATTTACTTAGTTTTCGCGATAAGGCCAAGGGTCCAGCAAATCAGTCGGTATCAACAACTTCTCAATGACAACAGGAAATGTTAAACAAATCGGGGCAGACCTAAAGACTTCCTATAGACGTCGAAGCTAGCATCAATCCCGGCACCTGTGATTATATATATGACAGGTTAAATTTATAATCAAAGCGCGACACAGATATTATATTGTTTTTATATATGAAATGAGCGTATTACCTGAAAAAAGCTAAAACCTTTTTTTTTATGAAATTATATAGCATTTCGTAGGAGGTAGTTATTGATTGCTGAAAAAAATTGGGGAGCGAGAATCAATGAAATTTTTGAAAGCGATTTGACTGCATTATCATTTTTTTTTTCTTCCAAAAAATATCCAAATTACGGAACAGTGAAGACAGTATGGTAGGCGTGGGAGACATTACAATCGCGGCTCCTCTAATTTAGCGACCGTCTTTTGTGAAGTATGGGGTTTAGCGTTTTCATGAAGCAGCAGTAGTGGGGTAAAGCTGAATGAGCTAGCTTTTTCATAGTGGTTTGCAATTGTTAACTATACCTATACATCTTAGGAGGCTGTAGTGTATGACTCCATCACTGGTACCTTTTCAACCGACTTCAAAAAGGAGGAGTTTCTCAATTTGACAGTAGGTACTTTTTTAATGTTTGTTACCTCAGAACTTTCGACTGGTTGAACCGATTTTGATGATTCTTTTTTATTTGAAAGCTAGTGCTTCTCATTTTAATTTGTTTCAGTTCTGACAATGGCATCCATAGGAAAACCATGTTTTAATTTTAAATTTGCAATAATTACCTATATGCGCGACAAATGGACGAATAACTCAATATCACCCCAACATGATACTTTTTTTTGTTTGGTATGTTTGTTAACTTTAGAGGTTCCATTTAAATTTTATCATAATCGGTTCAGCTGTTTAAAAAAAATCAACAAAAACCCTAAACATTTACTCCGAAACCTCGTTGTCTCATTGGAGCAGTGCATTTAGTTGGCTTACAATATATAAACAACAAAGTAAAAGTTGGCCAAGCCGCTGGGTCATATGTGGCCGGCACGCGCGGCTTTTGGATGCTAGCGGCAGTCGGCTTGCGGTTCTAAATCGAGTCCTACACAACGCGGCAAGTCAGTCTGAAAGCCGGCGGCATGTGTGGATGCACCAAAGACCCTTTTTACTGTCAAATCAAAGTGCCGTTCTCTTATAAAAATATAATAAGATATATGTATAATATCATCATATCAGCCTATCGCCGTCCACTGCTGGACGTAGGCCTCCCACAGAGCGCCAACCATCCCGGTCTTGGGCAGCTCCCACACTACGCTTGCCCAAATATATAATATAAATACATATCTTTTTGTATTTTTTAGGCATTTTCCATGCAAAGATTATTAAGTTAATTTAGTGAAGGAAATAGCGTGATAGGAAGGTCATAGCGTCTGGTGTACTTAACCAGAAGACGCAGGTTCGAATCCTGCCCGCGGTCGTATTTTTCCTTCACTAAAATAAAGGCATATGTTTAAACGCCCCCACAAAAATGTACCTATTTTACTACCAATAAAATTCGAAACGTTCACCAAAATGGATAAATGGTCACCAAGCGAGTGTGCCGCGGCACACTCGCTTCGCTTGCTCGGCTGGTGCGTTGTGGTCGCAGTTCTAACCTAACCTAAACCCATTTCAGTCTTACATTAAAGTAGTCTGTGTTCAAATTTGGCGACCATTTATCTATTTTGGGAAGCAAAACGAATATTTGGTGCTTAGGGTTAGGATCTTAAAAATATTTCTGGTGATCGTCTAAATTATACCCTAAAATAAATACATATTATAAAATAATTATACTGCTGCAGGGATCTTGCTAACGATATGATGACGCAACAGATTGCATCCTTCAGAACTCGCATGAACATAGATAGATAGATTATTCTTTATTGTACACAAGAAACAAAATACAAAACAGACGAAGTAGGTACAATTGGCGGTCTTATCGCTAAAAGCAATTTCTTCCAGACAACCATTGGGTGGACGAGATTGGTTAAAAGATAATGGGCTGTTGCAGGTGTACATAGTAAATATGTATTCAGTAAATATATACTTAATTATAGATATGTTGGATTGAGATATAATATAAACATTATGAATGCGTTATAAAATGTAAATAAGATAAATATCATACTAATAATACTATAAAAATAAATATTATACTAATAATACTATAAAAATAAATATTATACTAATAATACTATAAAAATAAATATTATACTAATAATACTATAAAACTAAATATATATAAATAAATAAATAAATATATATATAATACAGGTACTTTATAAATACAGAACAATAGTGACAATTTAAGCAGCCAAGTAATGCTGTTTTACCATTAATTTAAATGATGCCAAAGTTTTTGCACGTCTTATGGAAACCGGCAGTGCATTCCACAGACGAGTAGCCTGAACAGTGAAAGACTGATCGAAAAATTTTGTGGCATGCATAGGCATCTTTAGCTTTAAGTTTTCTGATGAACGTAAGGATCTCAAATGTGTATCACAGACGAACTCAAAACGAGTTTTAAGGTAGGAGGGTGTAGTAGGATTAAATAGAATACTGTAAAGTAATGAAAGAATATGAGTATTCCGGCGAAGACGTATTGGGAGCCACTTGAGCTTAGCGCGAAAGTCTGACACATGATCATATTTGCGTAAACCAAATATGAATCTTATACAAAAATTTTGGAGACGCTCAAGTTTATTAAATTGCTCTACGGTGAGATCAAGATAGCTGGCATCGGCATAGTCAAGAACAGGCAACAGAAGAGATTGTGCAAGCGCAACTTTAGTGGCTGAAACATATTGATTAGTTATTTGGCCCCCAAGGTGAGACGTTCCCCCTTAACTTATCGCGATACTTAAAAGGTTAAGAAACGTCTACGCTTTCGAAGTCGCCTCTGAAAACTATTCAACTATAAAACAAACTCAAAATAATTCTACAATGTATAAATTCTTTATTTATAATCTAGGTTTCTTTTCTGGTGGTGGCTTCATGTTTTCTTGCTTGATTTCAGTTTTAATATCGGAATTACTTTGAAGACCTCCATTAATCATATCGGAGCCGTTTGGGTCAAGAGGTTCCTGTTTCACTGTAATATTATTAATATTTCCATCTGCAGCTTTATCCATATTTTTGTCATTTGAATTCTCACTCTTTATAGTCACACCATTTGTCTGAAAATAGAAAATAAGTACATGGTTACCAAATAAATTCTTAATACAAGCATTTAGCTTAGTACGAGGGGTTAACAAGATTACTAGTAATATACGACCCGACCACGGAGGAGAGAAAAAAGCGGAGATGCCACAAGGAAATTAGGTCATGACGTCACAGTGGGCGGGCTAAGTCAAGTTATAACTTCCCGAAAATTGTTAGTAGCATGTTTTTAAGCATTTAACACTAATACCCAGCCGCCCTATTTAACAATAATAATGAGTGTCTTACTTGACTAGGTGCCTGTGTGATAGGTAGGGGGAACTGTCTCACTAGCTCTGCCAACAACATGTCAACTCTCTGACGCTGGAATAGTGTAGATGGTTCTTCTTTAGGGGTGCTGCTTACATCTTTTGATGATGATTGATTACTATTGTATGGACTTAGACCTGTAATTGAAAAATATTACAATGCAGACAGAATTACATAAGTAAGAATACAAAGTGTGTTGGCTTTCTGTATTGTAGAACTAACACATTTTAAACATTTAATTATTTATAAAAGTTTCTTGCTGGCTCTTATCCTAACCATAGAGGCTACTCATGCATGACTCAATAGTCTAGCAGACTACCCTTACATCTTTGGACCTGTTCAATCAGAATAAAAAATTGGTGGCCTGTAGCATATAAACTATGGTGAGCCAGATGTTTACTATTGTAAAACTACATACCAGGTTTAGTAGCTTTGAAGTCCCACCAGTATCCTTTGCTGGGGTGATATCTTGAATATGACATAGTTTCTTCAAAGGAACACTGTAGGTGATGAACAGCAGATAGCTAAAAAATATAGGTATAGTTACCATGATGTATCATAACAGCTTGATCAGATTCCCTCAATCATCCTCTAGGTAAATAATAATGTATATTTTTTACCGAGGATGGTTGTAATTTGTTTCTATAAGTGATAACAAAAATTAAAATAAACATGGTGTCAGACTCACACTTGTTAGGATTTTGTAAAGATATTGTTGCCATACACTACTAGGACTTTCTCCCGTGTCTTGGTTGTGTTTAAAAACACTCATCTAAACTAATATTATAAAGAGGAAACATTTGTTTTTTTGTATGTACAGTAGAATCCCGATTATCCGAACATTTGATTATCCGGTCTTATTAGTCTCGGCTCTAATTATCAATTTCAGGAATGAAAGATGTGATTCATTACGTCAAAGATCAATAACAAGTTATTTCCAACCAACATTTTAAATTACATAGGTATTATGTAATTCATTATCTATAGTTATAGCTCGTTTTATCTAAGTAAAACCCATTGCATAATGAAAATTATTATAGTTTAAATATTGTTTGATTTGCTTTGAAATCAGTTATCCGGATTTTCGATTTACGGAATACCCCTGGTTTTATTTGATCCAGATCATCGGGATTCTACTGTATGTCTATAATGTTTTCACCCAAAAACTACTGGACCAATTTCAAAAATTTTTTTTACACATAGAAAACTGCATCTTCACTGAGTGGCATAGGCTTTATTACATTAAAAAAAATATAGGGATACTAACTAAAAATGCAATAATATACCCAAGGTATGAATGAAAACACGGGAAAAGCTGCAGACAGAAAGCTATATAATTTTTGTCATCAATTATTACAGTTTTAATAAGTTACTAATGTCATTTTTCTTCAAGCCCTTTAATCCAGTCACATTCACACATGATGACGCAAGTGATCAGTAAGAAAAAAAGATCAACACACACAACACAAATTTGAGCATTTCTCATGCCACTTAATCTCAAATAAAATTAACATTTATTGAAATATGTGGTCTGATGAATTATTAACTTTATAACACAATTTTGTATGACACTTACCAGTCTGGAGTTGAGAACACTTGCGAGGTCAGGTGCCTGATAGACAATGCCAGCAATAATATAGTAGTCAGCTAAAGGTATGGCCTGGGTGGGACTGTGTCTATGTTGTTTCCGGATAACATATAAGATTGGATCTTGAACATGCAGTAATATGTATTCAAGACCTGTCATATTCCTGCAACACATATTCTAGTAAAACACAATAATTTCAATCATTTTATATTGACAACTACTTCACTGGATGAAGTACAAAATCAAGCTATCTAGACAGTTACTTACTGGAGTTGATCCATACTGAGACGCTGCATCTTTACAATTTCATTATTACAAGTACGATCAAAAAATGGATTTGATCTCTCAGAATAATAGTCCATTATATTGGTCGGGCTTAGTAAAGGTATCCATGCAGAATCATGCCACGAAAGACCTAAAGGATTTTCATTTGCAATAGGTAAATTAGCAATTCTGCTGGGCATCATTTTAATTGAACTCGTTGGCAATTGGCAGGATTAATTGTATTGACACTATCGACCTCCTTATGACATAATAAAACAGCTTCGACTCATGTATCGATGGAT
The DNA here is from genome assembly GCA_958496365.1 of Subacronicta megacephala. Lineage (NCBI taxonomy): Eukaryota > Metazoa > Arthropoda > Insecta > Lepidoptera > Noctuidae > Subacronicta > Subacronicta megacephala. The sequence continues at coordinate 5,161,323 of OY292532.1, forward strand.
CACAATAAAATAGACCTTTTAAAAAACTAATCATATTATTAAATACTACCTACCGAAGTAGAAGGTAGAAGTACATCACAGATTACTAATAAGTAGCAAGCTAAAGTACAGTCGCCAGCAGGTCAAGGTATACAAAACTGACAAATTTCTCCAAATGATTTTAAACCTTAACCTATTCAAGATAAAGTTCAAAATCAACTGAGAAAATTTGACATTTTGTGGTAACTTGATGTGCTGGCCACCGTACATCTGTCAAATTGTCAAATGCAGTGTTGCCGTCAAAATAGTCAAATGTCACTTGAAAAGTATGGTTTGCAAAAAACTTATTTGCATATCAATAATAACAGTTTGTTCGAAATAAGTAAGCCGATCGGAAGTTGTCTGCAAGTGGTTTAGAAGTGGTAAATTTTAATAAAAAAAGTCGGTGTAAAGATATTTAGAGTCGTATATATTTCACATTTCTAATTATTTTGTTTACTAATTTCGATATTTGGTGTATTAAAACACTTAATTAAACGATTTTCTCACCGCGGTAGTTCGGAACGGCTAACTTCCGATCAGCTTACTTATTTCGAATAAACTGTACCTCGTAACTCGCTCACTAGTGAGTTCAAGTTGATACCTGTTATTAGGCATGATGACAGTAAGCAAGAATTACTAAAATAATATGTTCATATACTGAAATATAATTAATATGTTTAGAAAAGAATATTTATTTTTATTTATAAGACGGGATTATTAATTTATTTGATAAAATAGGAGGCTCAGGCTCAGTCAGTGTCTCGCCTCGTAAGTTACTTTAATGTAATAAAGAAAATCTATCGGGTAAAATCTCTCGAGCTATCTATGAACTTTATTTTAGTAAATAAAACATGATGTCAAATCATTTTCGGTTTTGTTATTTTAAGAATAAAACCGAAAATGGAAGATAAAATTACAAAAAAGGACCTATCTTTGTGAATTTATTCTATCGAGCCAACTTTATCAAATCGTGTTTCCCTTGTATGTGTTCCCTAGAATATATACTCAACAATATAAATTTATTTTCTCAGATTTTAATTTTACTATTTACTACTTAAAAAAAACATTTTTATGTGGGCTTTGCAGTACCACCCGGCCTTAATCTCCTATTGTATACGATGTCAAAACATAGAAGTGACGTCATAAGCAGACGCCATGACACCAGGGACCGTTTTCGCGCTAATTTAAAAACATTGAATTAAAATCGCATTTTTGTATCAAAAACCTTTTTTAATTGCTCAGTTTTTGAAAATCAGTCATCATGCCTATTGTGAGTTGTCAGCTGTGGCATAAATTGTTTGAATGACATATTTTGTGCATTACGAGTTATCAATGGGAAGATTCGGCGCTTAATTTAAAATTTTTTGATGTGCATATCTCATTTTGCGAAAAATGTGGGTTACGAGTTGTCAACGTATGACCATCGATATGTACAATGATTGTATGTTGAATAATATTATTTTTTTAAATTTGAACATTCCCGGGAATAATTATATCTTCTATTGTGTTGTTATGATGCATAGAATTAATAAAAAAAATAAAAAAAACGCATGAGTATTAAAACTTTTGCTTAAACATTGATAACTTGCTTATTTTTTATTATTTTTTAGCATTAAATATTGCGAAATTTTCACAAAGAAATGAATTTTCTAATTAAAGAAAATTTCTAGTGAAAGAAAAATTCGATCTCAGGCAGATAACTTATTCACAATTGAATTTTAAAACGTTTGCTTAAAAATCGTTATCGTCTAAGATTTTGGTGTAAAATAGTGGATTCGGCGAAAACTGACAATTTAAACCTAAGTCTCCTATTATAGCAATTTTTCAGCAAATGTTTTAATACTCAATTGTGAATAACTTATTGTTGATGTTGCAATTTCTACTGCCATGTATAAGTACGTAGGTACCTAGAATGTGATATAGCCAAAAATGTGTCCGTGTCCAGTCTGAGGTTTAGATAATGGACAAATTTCGAGCGAAAGTATAAATCCCCTAAATCATCGTAAATTTTGACAGACTAAGAAATAAAAATACGGTAATTTTCTTCTTCTTTCTCGCAACATAATATTATTTTCTACATTACACCAACCTACATTATACCTACATCCACAGCCTACATCATCATCAGCATCAGTCCATACTCGTCCACAGCTGGACGTAGGCCTTTCCTAGTGAACGCTACAGTTTGTTCGAAATAAGTAAGCCGATCGGAAGTTGTCTGCAAGTGGTTTAGAAGTGGTAAATTTTAATAGAAAGAGTCGGTGTAAAGATAATTGGAGTCGTATATGTTTCACATTTCTAATTATTTTGTTTACTTATTTCGATACTTATGTATTAAAACACTTAATTTAACGATTTTAGCACCGCGGTAGTTCGGAACGGCTAACTTCCGATCGGCTTACTTATTTCGAACAAACTGTACAAAGCGTGTTGCACTGTTGTAGCTATATCTATCCCTCACGGTGCGAACGCGTGCCCGAGAGGTGAAGCAACAATACATTTGCAACATCTTCGAGCGTATTTATTGTACCGAAATTTGGAGATTACTCTTTTGATATAGTTATTACGTAGATTTTTTTTTTTGTAAAAGTATATTTATTAAATTATTTGGGTTCTCCATGAGTCAAATTGTTCTGTATTGATACATTATCTTGAAATACTAGCATAAAGTTGGGTCGTTCTCATCGAAAATTACCAATCTTGAAATTTTACGTTGAAGGAACACGTATTTTAATGATAAGATTGCTGCAAGATTTCAAAGACTTAAATTGGTTAAAATTCAAAATAGGACCAAACTACTTTTGTATAGAGCACAGAGCGGCTACTATCCTCTTAATTAAGGCTCATGCGTCAAGGTTGGGGGGAAATTCAATTTTTTCATTCAATTGGCTAAAACACATTCTAGGTTCATGGCAGTTGAAATTGCGACATCGACCATGAGGGATAGTCTGCAATGAATTTATCCTTCAGAGATATCTACATACGTCATATCAAATATTCATTCTTGTTTTCTCATTGTTTTTATACATACACATTCATAATTATAGGTACTACGCGCCCCTTTAGGCGCGATTGATCCAATTCACCTTATTTGCGACTGCTCCAATTCGCGATTGGTCCAATTCGCGGTTTGTTCAATATAAAGTATTTACACTTGGTTACCATTTTATTACCCAAATCAAATCAAATGTTTTTATTTCAAATAAGCTTTTACAAGTGTTTATGAAACGTTATTGACTCTATAATGCACGGTTCCAAAAGGTTGATCCTATGGAGAAGAATCCGGAAAGAAACTCCATGGACAATCTTTTAACATAAAAGATTTTACATTATTCTTATAGTTGCACGGTTCCAAAAGGTTGATCCTATGGAGAAGAATCCGGAAAGAAACTCCATGGACAATCTTTTAAAATAAAAGATTTTACATTATTCACTTTACACTATGGCGATAACAGGATGCACCCCTCGTGCTATGCTAAATGCTTGTGTTACGAATGGGTTAACGTCGCGTCGGTAGTGCAATGGGTGAGTTTCGAACCGGCAACCACACGATCACAAGTCCGACGCCCAAGCAATTAGGCTACCGTAGCTTCGCACATCGCGCGCAATTTAGCACATCGTAAGAAAGGTACTTATAATGGATTATTCTAAAAAAAACGAAAGTTATATTTGTTTTAATAAATGTTTAATTTATTGTGTAGGTACATAAATAAAGGTTGGATAGAGGACTTGAACTTCTATGAGAATGATGTATAGTGGGTATAAATCTACGAATAAATAAAACTCAGGAAGCGTAACTCAGAACAAATTCCGCTCAAAAAGTGGACCTACTTCAAACCAAATGACGACGATTCAAAATTCGAATCACTTGCGATGTTTCATATAGAGATGCTTGGTAATTGGTTTAAATTCAGAAAGAAAACAGGGATTGGTTCGCACACGTGCTGTAATGTCTGTTATGACATCTGAGTCAAAATGGCGTAGACGATATTATGCAATAAGTAGATCGGACCAAGTCAATAATAAAAAATATTATGATTATATTTAATATTTTATAATATTGTGATTTTTTTAAATTATACTATATTAATACAGGGTGGAAGGGACATCGAAGCACAACCGCTTACCATACGATGAATTCAGTACATTATGATTCTGGACCCCCCCCCCCCGCGTAGATATTTTTCGTCGGTTACTAAAAAGGCTTAGATTGGGTACTTTTTAGTTTTGTTGTATGGTGCTAAAACGAACAAAGCCGATGGTTTGCCAACAAGAATTGCGACTTCATCTATTGTTGGAGCGTTGCAATAGTGTAAGTGTATTCAATTGGGTCGTTTGTTTGCTCTGATCATAACCTTGGCAATAGGTCACCAGGTTCCTTTAAGGTTTCTGTTGACCTGGTATGTGGATATTTGTACAAACTGGTACTGCAGTTTTCTGTAACATGGTATATCCCTTTAATGATTTGTAAAAATATTTTTCATCAAAATGCATGGAGCATAGAGTCATATTCTCGTCTTTCTAATTGAACTGCAGCTATCCACTTATTTTGCCGAATGGAATCGGCAGGGAAACTAAAAAAAAAACAAAATACATTAGTCTTATAAAAATATCTAAATTTAACCGATTTACTTTTCAATAATTCATCTAGAAAAAAATACTTTCTAAATTAGGTAAAAAATTGACTGACTTCATTTTGCATAATATTGACCATCTCGTTTTGATAACGTATTTGAACAACTTTGATTATATTTATAATTAAGCTACTACTTACAAGTGAAAAGTGATCTCTGGACATTTTAATCTTGTATGTCTCCTGCACCACTTCACAACACATGATGGCATCATGATTCACAATGATATTATGCTAAAACCTTTGACTATGCTCGCTTGCAAGGAAAATGTCCGACTGATGTCGCGCTGGACACAATTTTGAAGCCCCGCCTACTTGGACACAACTTTTGTTGGGTCATTTTCTTAACGCAGTTACATTTCCTGAGTATTATTTATTCGTAGGTATAAATGTAACCGTAAATTGTAAATAACGTTAGATTATAATCTATCTTGCGAGATTGTAAATTGGGGATATATTGTGAACTCAACTTACTGCTTAAAATTTAACGCATTATTTTTCGGTAGATTAAAATCCGAAGTGAAACCGTCGAATTGTGAAATGGCATGTGACCGAACGCACCTCGCGCGCTGATTGATTGAACGTCATGTGCCCCGCCCGCCTTTATTTGATTGCAAAGGAATATTAATACGTTTACTATTTGATTTTTTAAATTTCGATATTGTTCTGTGGTCACAGTTCGCACCTAACCTAACCGATCTAAGGTAACATTCGACAAAGGCAGCGCGGGGCACATGACGTTCAACCAATCAGCGCGCGAGGTGCGTACCGTCGCATGCCATTTGACAATTCGACGGTTTCACTTCGATAGATTATAATTTACAGAAAAATAACGCGTTAAATTGTAACCCGTAACTAGAGTTCACATCTATCGACAGTTTAAAATCTCGCGGAATACATTATAATCTAATGATATTAACAATACTGGTTTCTAACACTTACGCGAATATAAGACATTGAAATAAAAATACTTTTTACGGATTTTATCGTTATCGTTAATGTTGATAATTTTAACATTAGGCCGACCTCAACACCTCGGTCCACCCGTGAACATGGATACTGTAAAGGATCCGAAACGTCGGAAATTAAATAATATCAATATAACGCAATGAAATCCGTAAAAACTAGTTTTATTTCAAAGATATTTACAATTTTTATGGTATCATACTTATACAATTACATACATCTTTTGAACCGGTTAAATGTCCACTTTATACTGAGTAATACTAACTTTATCAGGAAAACTGGTGCGTAATATAAACATGCTGTTTACTTCCGGAGTTGATTCCAAAGTTTCTAAATATCCAAACCAGTATATAACTAAGCCAGGTCCAAATCTATTCCAATAACATTGAAGTTGTTCCTTTATGTAGCCTGAATGGTTTTCTTCGTCTCCAAAGAGAGCTTTACTTTCAACCCAGTTGACAATAAAACCATCTACAGCAATCGGAACATCTAATTTAAAATCTGGTGTTTTGTCGTATCCTCGAGATCTCAGAACATTTTCATCAGAAAATGTAATATTCATTAGTCTTAATTCCCTTTCTAACCTCAGTTCATATTCCAAACCTATTGATCTGAAAGTAGGTAAGAATAGCATTATTACATGTCATAACATACAACAATACAATAATGTTTTCGATTATGGCCGAATAGTAACTATAAATTCACTGGTTTTAAGCCGGTAGCCCAGAAAATGCCACTGTTCTATTAAAATAACAAATAGTAGGAGAAAATAGTGTAGTAGGTAGTAGTATTATAGATCTTACTGTTTTATTATATCTGCGTATGGACCATACTGGTTATCATTCATGATACCCTGAAATATGCAAAAAATATATTATTAAGTAATTGAGTATACATACATTTATATCCCTACTAATATTATAAATGCGAAAGTAACTCTGTCTGTCTGTCTGTCTGTTACGCTTTCACGCCTAAACCACTCAACCGATTTTAATGGAATTTGGTACTGGGATGGACTAAAGCTTGAGAAAGGACATAGGCTACCTTAATTGCAAAAATAATTTTGAAGGGGTTGAAATAGGGGGTGAAAGTTTGTAAGTATGGGAGTTCGTCATTTTTCAAGATAAAACCATGAAACTGTATATTACGGCATGATAAGAAATAAATAAATACATGTTCTAGCATTTTTGAAATTTCGATCCAAGTTTAACCCCGGAACCGATTTAAAGAAATTTGAAACAAAAATAGAGTAGACCTTGGGAAAGGACATAAGCTACATTTTGTTGCAAAAAAGGGGTTGTAATAAGGGATGAAAAATTGTATGGGAGTTTGTCATTGTTGAAGATAAACGCTGAAACTTTGTGTTTAGGCACTTGATAGGAAATAAATAAATATTTGATATGGGGTTTTCGAAATTTCAAACTGTGTGACGTGTGACGAGACCTTGGGAAAGGATATAAGCTGCATTTATAATATGTCGGTAAATAATAAAGTTGGACAAATTTTGTGGTCTACCCGAGCAAAGAAGCGGACGGAAAGATATGTAAGGATAATTTACAATTTCCCGCCAGAATTGGAAAAAAACTAAACAGTCAAATTCGTGTTGTCCACGCGGGCGAAGCTGCGGGCGGAAAGCTAGTAAGTACTTTTTTTTTTCCAACTACCTACTAAGATTGTCTTTAAATCTCCTTTTAAAGCTTTTATAAATTATAAACTTCAGTAATTTTACTGATATCTATTGGTGCCAGTAGCAAGATTGTATCGACGCCTTGGTGCGTGGGTCAGACTGGCACTTGTCTGTTTTTTTTAAACATAGGTCTTGCTTGTAATTAATCTTTCTAATTTTGTGCACTAGAGTAACATCTGATCATACCATAAACACTTGATAAGCCAAGTCTTTCTCCTCAATTAATGTTGTATCCTTGATGCATTTTTTTGCCACAGATGAATCAGAGAATACACTTTGTAAAAGTGATCTTGCAAACAATGCAGGACAGATTCCTTGACACTCTGAAAGCCTATAACAATCATAACAGAAATGCAGTGTTAGATATATAACTATTTCAATAAATTTATCACAGGGTGATTAAAATTAGGCCTGTTTTGTATGATGTTATAGCAGAAGCTGTAATACCACATGTTTTTGCGATTGAGAGATGGATGCCGCTCTATACCAACAGCTAAAGATGATCGCGTTATCAAGTTGTTGTACGGCATCAATTTGTAAAGTACCTAGCAATATAACTCGATTAACAGTTCGGTGCGGCGAAGAAAATATTTTAAAGGATAAGGTGTTTTATTAACCATATGGGTAAAACCAATTTTCACATAATTCGAGGTTTTTTGGATTTATCTCTAATAATTGCCTTTTGGCATTGTTAATTATTTGAACTTATGACTTAAAGGTTAATTTTCTCAGCTTTTTAATAGCATGGAAAATTCTCATGGACAAAAAATGGACAGATAAGTCGGACTCATACCGACTAAAAATCGTTTAATTTAGGGAAATTAAACGATTTTTAGTCGGTATGCAGTCACGGCCATGGAAGCCGGAGGTCTGTTTGCGTCACCGCCCACCATCGACTCAATTTCAGCAAGAAAAAAGTTTTCAGTACCCAGTATGGCCTTCGAATCCAAAGTTTTTGACTTCCAAGTCGATCATTGATTTCATTTGAGAAAAAGGCCGAATTTCCAGGCATCCTCTTAATTATATCGCGATATAGGTACTTTTACACTTGGTTAATACTTACTGCAAAATTACATTTTCTTTGCTCTTATCTCTCATAAGTCCTTCATAAAATTCATGATATTTACTTGAAATCAGTGGGGATTTCCTATAATTGTGTTTCATAGATCTCTGCACTAATAAAGATATTATACTGCCTAATGTAGACGGCGGAATGCTGAAAACGTAAATTAACTTACAGTCCAGTCACGTTCGTGGCCCTAGCAGTGCGCGGCGCGTCGGGCGCTGCGGCGGTGTATAATGAAATTATATTTATTTCTGTAAATAGATCTTTTAAGACTTTTACTTATAAGTCGTTTTTTACATATTTTTTTCAACCAGATGGCGCCGTCTTTTACTACCTCTGAGAAGAAACATCGAAACAAACTCAGAGAATCATGGTCTCTTTTAAAGTCCAGACAATAATTATATTAAAATATGCGAGTTCAATATAGGGCAAAATCTGAACAGGCATTTTGAAGAAAGAGCCATAGCAGCGTTGAGTTGACTTTTTTTTTTTGTTTGTGCGTGTAGAAATCCTCATGGACATCCGCCGCCCGGGGAAGGCGGCGGGGTGTGTCGGACTCCACCCAGAGTGGGTGACCTACCGACTAAAACCACACGGTGTTCCCTCTCGCACCTACGTCGGGACCACGGGAACTGTACATTCGTCCGCGGCCTGCTTTGAGTTGACCTGTCCTAACTGACGGCACCCATACATCAATCATCGCGTAGCTCAACCATTTTATAGAGACCAACGACCCGACGCACAACGATACCAGATCAGCAAGACATTTGCGTAGGTCATGAGAAATAACTTAATACTGTGGGATCAGAACAGTTCCAGGTCCACATGGAAAATAGATTCGCTATTCTGGAAACCACATTGGACGTCGACGAGGCCCTACACCAAATGGTGGGAATTCTTAGGGAAGAGGGGGTCAAAATTTTGTCAGCAGCGGCGTACGGGTACGAAGTCCAAACTCTCGGCAGAGACTCTTCGGTGTATGGATTAGAGACGTAATAACATTCAGGCTACTTCGACAGAGAAGCAGGCTCTCAATCGCAACATTGGGAAGCTGATGCGACGAGAGCTCCAGCGCTTCAATACGCTCCTTATAATGGAGGCTATTGAGCAAAACTGGGGGTCGAAAGTCTTCACCCAGCAATTTAGAAGGCCCCTTCTGACGAAGCTTACCGTCACCTCAGGACCAGAGATTCTCGCCGAGATCGAAGACTTCTACGACCGGCTGTACGATTCGCATGCTGCACGACCTGAAACCAGAAATGAGGATTCCCGAGCCACATTGACCCGCCACTACACAGATGAGCTGCCGGAAATCAGCCATGACGAGATCGAGATCACCCTAAGACAGCTTCGAAATGGAAAAGTTCCAGGTGCAGGCGGAGTTACTTCAGAGCTTTTGAAAGCAGCAGGTGTGCCTGTACTTCGAGAGCTCCGGAAGTTGTTTAACTCGGCTCTCAACAACGGGAGCACTCCAAAGGCGTGGAACAGAAGTCTGGTAGTACTGTTCTTCAAAAAAGGAGACAAAACTTTTCTTAAGAACTACAGGCCTATCTCGCTTCTGAGCCACGTCTATAAGCTTTTCTCAAGGGTGATCTCGAATCGTCAAGCGAGAAGACTTGACGAGTTTCAGCCTCCAGAGCAGGCTCACCACACCACATACACACGGTGCGGCAAGTTATACAGAACACCGAAGAGTATAACCAGCCGCTGTGTCTTGCTTTCGTGGACTATGAAAAAGCCTTTGACTCAGTCGAGAGTCGAGACCTGGGCTGTTCTGGAGGGTCCTGCATCGATGCCAAGTTGACTGGCGATACATCAAGGCCGTTTTGTAAGTTCAAAGATATTCACGAGCATTGCAAAAAACACATGGAAACCCACTTCCATAAAATGACACTGGAAGCCGCTAAATCATTTCTTGGAAGTGTGCCTGTAGATTTACAACTCAACAAATACTCCCAGGGCATTATTGAAGAAAACCGAAAAATTATAACATCTATTATTTCCTGCATTACGTTTTGCGGGTCGCACGACTTAGCTCTGAGGGGAAAACATTATGGCGAAGATATTCTCGAGGACTTATACAAGCTACAAATTGACGCGGGAGATTTAGTTTTGAAGAAACACATTGAGCATGGGAAAAAGAATGCAAGCTATCGATCGATTGATATTCAAAATGAAATTATCGCAATTTGTGGAGATGTTATTAAGGCAGACATTGTGAAAAAAGTTAAAGAAGCAGAAGCTTATAGTGTGTTAGCAGACGAAACAGCTGATATTTCCGGTACTGAACAATTATCGATTGGGCTGCAATATTTTGACGAGGAAGCCAATAAGGTCCAAGAAATGATCGTCGGATTTGTTGAGCTGACATATTGCATCGATGAGTTTCTGACAAAAGAAGACCTTAATCCTGCTGATAAATCATAAAAACCAACGCGGTTTTGGATTTGACGGTTGTTCGACGATGTCCGGAAAAGACGGTGGAGTACAAGCGATCCTGCGCAAAAGATATACCAAAGCATTGTTCTTTCATTGCTCGTCCCATTAACTGAATCTGGTAATAAATGATCTCAATATTCTTCCTGAAATTCGAAACACCATGGGATCCACTAAAGATATTATTAATTTTTTTCGGGAATCTGTTTTGAGAAGAAAATTGGTAACTAATATTGCCAGGCTGTGCGAAACAAGATGGAGTGAGAAACATAAAACTATCAGAGTATTTAAGGATAATTTTCCTGTTATATTAGCCTTAGCTTATTAGAGAATTAGCCTTAGAAAACTTATCGCGTGAAGGAAACAGTGCCACTGGAAAAAACGCCTTTCAACTCCATGCGGCTGCCTTCAAAAAGTCAACGCACTCCAATCCATAGCTTTGGATGTGGTTAAGGCCTCGCAACACGTCAAACGCATTTTGCAATTGCTTAAGAGCCACCGTGATAATCCCGAAAGAGTCACAGACGAAATTATACATGGCCAGCAAGACAAAGATTGAGAGTCCTGCGGGTGCTCTCGGGTTCCATTCCACCTACGCAATACATGAAAACTAGAGACAAGCTCTGACCGACTGTTAGGGTCGCGATCTAAGTAATGCTGACTGAGATACACCCGAAATAATTGACACAAAGTACACTAATGATGGTAGACAGGTGACATCACCTGACATTATTAGCTGTGTACTTACCATAACTAGCGATCACTAAAATGTCTGCCAAGCCACAGTAGGTTAGTGGTGGGGTATTACAAAAACAATTTATACATTGTATCAGAAAATCAATCAAAATGTAAACAAAAATCAGCCACTATGAACTGTCTGCAATATGGACACACTAAGAACTACTGCCCTAAACCATTCCGCTGTGTTAAATGTGGGCAAGCGCAAATACTTTAGAATGTAACAATACCGACAGCAATACCCCAGCAGTATGTGCATTGTACCTTTGCCCGCACCCGCCGAACTATAAGGTATGTCAAGTATATAAAGAGATACTAGCAAGAAAAACAGGGAAACCACAACCACAGATAGAGGCAATATTCCTCCAGAAAATAATCCAGCCAGCCTAAACTGCCCAAGACACAATCCCGAACATAGAACAGCCTTGAACACAGAAAGCAGACTGACATAATATGTCAGTCTGCTTTCTGTGATTCGGTGATTTGGTTGCATCAGCATATTATGCTGATGCAACCAAATCACCCCAGGAACTACGAACAAAATAGCTCTATCTCACCGGTGGGTGACAAATAGCCACTCTTGGGAATATTTACTCACAAAACAATCGGAAATATTTTTGCAACCACACATGTGGTCAAATAAGCATCTCATCATATCTCAGAGAAGATTTGCAACTTATCAGAAAAGGAACTTAGTTTTTGTTTACCTGAAAGCAAAAAGTAGTTTGTTCAGAATCAGTGAAATGGTTTTAAGCCTATGTGATATTTTTACATTTTAAAATTACATATTCAACACCCATTTTTATTATGAGAGAAAAATCGGCGCAAGAAATAGGTCAATCACTTGCCTATGCAGCCCAGCGCCCATAGCTCTCTGTACCCACCCGCACAAATTAGGTAAGTCAAACTTTTGAGCTTGTCACCGCATGAGTCCATCATTTTTTGTGTTTCGGCTTTAGGGTAAACAAAAATTAACTTTGCATACATAAAACCAATATATGTATAAATTTAACAATATGATTTTCATTAATTTTATACATGTCATGCCTGTATTCCCTGAAGGGTTAGGCTGAGGTGTACCTACTAAAGTACACCCACATTTCGCCAGTATGTTTAGATTTCATGTAATAGGGGGCAGTCCTATTGTCATTAACCAGCCGCAAATGAAGACTCTGAGCTGCTACTGGGAATTTCACAGAAAAACCCAATAACACTTTCAACCTGGGGATCGAACCCAGGACCTCTAGGGTAGCTGTCGCAATTAGGACCACTAGACTAATGAGGCAGTCTTATTAATATTTTGTGCATAAATACTGAAATTAGGTAAATTCTGTTACTGACAAAGACACATTTGTCAAACACAAATTAGAGATATAGAATAGGTCGGTACTTACTGTTTATACTTCTGCTTCAATTCATTTTCCGATTTGCGGCTATATGATGTAAGTTTATTGAAGTCTTCTAAAATAGCTTTATATTCTTCTATCTTCATAATACAATTATGATGTGACATTATTTTTTCTGTGATCGTAAATGCAAAACTCAATCTCCCTAATCACAATAAATTATGTTCTCCGTTTCGGAAATACTGAGCAAACTTATTTAGATTTAAAGAAACAGAGAAGCGAATGACAAATTAAAATTGGTGTCAGTTAGAGGTGTAACTAATATATTCGTAATAGGTATAGATATTATGATACGAGCTGTATATTCATATTAGTATATATTAGTTTAGCGTAGACTATTACCAGATATTAGTCAAATAATAGGCACGCCAAGAGATCAGTGTTCTGAACTTCTGATATTCGCGGTGACTTGCGCGGCTGTGTGCGTCGACGAGCGCGCCACGGGAGGTTGCCGCACGCACACACACACAATTACTCCGCTGCAACCGCGTCATAGCGAGACGATTCGGGGGAGTGAGCGAGATGATTCTGCTTACTTCTGTTTGACGTGTGCGTGCGTGTTTGAGTGAGATTTCTAAAGACAACATTACACACGTCAGGCTTTGTATGCAAGCTGAATGTGACGGTTACAGAGTAAACACTCAATGAAAACAAAATCACTACATTTAGCGCTGAATATGCAATATTAGTTTGTGCATAATATTTTATAATACAAACTAATATCATAGTGTAAATGCTAATATCATGTATTAGGAGGTGTAACGATGAATAATTATTATTCATTAAATAATTCATAATACTATTATCTATAATATACAGAATAAGGTACGATATCAATAATATTTAAAAAAATAAAATTATGTTCGAGTAATGAATATGGAGAGAATAGTCACGATATCAATATTATGTTAGATTAACGAATACGGAGAATAGCTACGATATCAATATTATGTTCGATTAACGAATACGGAGAGAATAGGCACGATATCAATATTATGTTAGATTAACGAATACGGATAATAGGTACGATATCAATATTATAACGAATTCGGAATATCAAGATGGCTGACTAATATTTGACTAATACCTGGTAATAGGTATGGTATGCTAATATCAGCTAGTGAATATATTCAATAATAGTTATATCCAGATATCACCTTAATATAACACCTCTAGTGTCAGTCAGGGGCTGGACCAGTGTTGCCAGTAACAGATAGTCAAATATAACATGGATCGGCTCAAAAAGTAACATTTTCACGAAAAAAGTAACATTACCTAATTTTATGTGGAAATGACTGTAATATAATATTTTGAATTGCAACAAAATTGTTATTATGTGTTGAAAGAAAAACACACAGCGTCGATATGAAGAATGGTTTTGTAACTCACCAGTTATTCCTGCAATGTTGGTACTCTACCTGTTGTTACCGGCTAAGGCACCAATTTCCCACTGGTTAAGTGTGATGATATTGGCAACTCTCCAAGACTGACATAGTGTAGCGATGCGAGAAACCGCTCAATGAAAAGAAAACAGAGATATAACTCTTCCAATCAAAAGATACATATCATTCTTTTAGCTCTCTAACTCATTTAGCTCAATTCCTGAGTCAATGAGTTATTCAGTGAGCGAGAGATATACTTACATTCCCTCTCAATACAACATGTGAGCGATCAAGGAGTTAGATATGTTAATATGCTAAAGCATTTTCTACTTTGTCTCCATAGAAATAAAGATCGATTTACAATGAAGATTCATTGAACTAATTGAGCCGGAAAGCTAGTCTCTCAGCGAGTGAGCGAGTGAGAGCTAGATTAGAAACAAAGCGCTAGCTCATTTTTATCTCTAATTCGCCAGCTACCCATCTCTAACATAGTGTCTTCATTCTCCAGGAAGATACTTCCTGCGACGCTGTGTTTTCTTTCAACACATTATAACAATTTTGTTGTAATTCAAAATATTATGATAAGTGTTTACTTAAAAACACACAGCGTCGATATGAAGACCTGCTGGTGACAACACAAAACGCTATGTGACAGAAAAAAAAAGTTTAGTTTAACAGAAACTAGAAGTGTCATATTAGGGTGATATTTAGGTAACACTATTATTGAATATATTCACTAAGTCATATTTTAGCATACCATACCTATTATTGGGTAATAGACAAATATTAGTGAGCCATTTTGAGATTCATATTATCCTCGTATTCGTTACTCTAACCTATTATTGATATCGTAACTGTTCTCAGAATAGGTACGATATCAATATTATGTTAGAATAACGAATACGGAGAAAATAGGTACGATATCAATATTTTGTATTATTCGTTACGGATACGGAATTATTCTCTTTGTCTATAATATAGGTACACAAGATATTCTTGAATATTCATAATTCTGATTTGCCTATTATATTATTACCAAAACGAAACGGTGATTAAATTTTCCTTCATACTTCACCATAATAGACGCGTTTTACCTGAAATAAAACGCATATTAAATACTTATTAGAAGCTTATTATAATGAGAAGGCACTTCCGATTTCCGTTGTATTTTACATCTTTTTCTACCGTATATCGCTATCTCTTTCGCACATCTCAGGCGTGGGGGTGTTGGCTACCTGATGGTTCCAATCACCCTGTTCGTCATTGCGTCGAATTATACCAGGCAGAGATAAAAAGTAAGCTTCTAATAAGGGTAAGTATTTAATATGCGTTTTATTTCAGGTAAAACGCGTCTATTAAACACTTGACCGTTATTAGAAGCTTATTATAATGAGACCTGTTTGTTATCGCCTGGTGGGAAAGAGCCAATGTGAATTATTAAATTAAATAAAAACTTGAAAAGGAAAATATTTTTAAATTCTGTAACAAGATTAGCAACATACTTCACCGTGTCTTAAAATAAAAAATCAAGGCAATAAGGTATTTTTAACAATTAGAATCCATTACACAAATGTATAATTTTTAATTACGTATTAACTGTCATGTAATTTATTATATTAAAATTAAATCATTCTACAGGTTTAAATAAGGAGGTTATTGATGAATTATTAGTATGCATAATAATTTCACAGCGATAGAATTTTCGAAAAGTCTTAACCGGTTTCCAATTTCCCCTATTTCGAAAAGTCTTAACCGGTTTCCAATTTCCCCTACCTAGAATATCATCAAGGGGTAAATGATCAACACACATTTTGGAAGGTACCGCGGATCGCACGCTACCTGGAGTTTATGTTATGACAGCTCTTCTCATATGCGCCTTGATCCACCCTGCAATTACAGCTCGAGAGGCAGGATTTGGTAATCTGCACAACGGTATCAATAAATTTGATGATTCAGACTTGATACGTTTTTCATTCAGTATTGCTATGGTTTTGTTGATCCAGTAAACAGGATATAAATTTTGTTTATTAGGATTAATTAATAACTTTCATCCAGACTGTCTATTATCACTGCAATCTGTCTTAGATCCAAAGAGAGGCCCAAAAAATAATAGAATCAGTATTAATAAATACAATGATCGTCCAACAAGGTCAGGTCGTAAATTCTCCGAGCTGAATATAATATAAATAAGGTTGCTGTATGTCGAACAATGTGCAATTTTGCTACTGTCTACTGAATACTTTTATGTCCCAGACATGAGGTATCGCAGTCTTGGGACTTTTCAAAGAAATAGATTTTAAAATGTGTTTATGTTTAACCAGAACATCTTCACCTAATTTACTTGATAATTGGTATTGCATAAGGTGGATATTACTGATTTATAAAGAAGAATAGTATTGTAGGTGAATTTAAAGTTAAAGTACAAATCTGCTAGGAATTGATTTAATTGGGCTCCGTTGGGCCGTAGGATTAACGTTATTTTGCAACCTTGTATATTTTCCAAGTACAGCCGCCAAGATTAAAGTAAAGGTATTAGGTCTCGTGTCGACAAGTAACAGTCTTAAATCCGTCAGTGTAAACGGGGCTGCGATGGCCCGGGACATGAGATCCGCTCTCCAGAAAAACTTTTCCAACGTAGCAATACAATCAGATAAATTCCTGTGGCCTGATTTCAGTGCATTAGGAACTAGGAAAACTCCATGCGGTTCCCCAGCGGTGGAAACATCCATGATAATAGGAAATTCCAAGGAACGCTGAAAGCATCGTGACTTAACGTTTCGTGATCGTGAGATCAAGGGTACGTAATTGCCTACCACTCGTGCTGTTTTAGATACGAATAGTTAGATCACGGGAGTTCCCATTTTCAGAAAAAAAGAAAATATATCTGTGCAGTTCGGGAGTAGGTGCCATTCCGGAGGCTAACGAAGTCTGGACAGGCAATCTGCGTGATTGTTGAATTTTCCAGGAATATGATAAATTCGATAGTGAATCTGATACCCGTCCAGGACATACAAAATTTGATGGGTTAGATTTGTGAGAGATCTAGATCGAGATTTCATCCCCCCTTCGTTGCGGAGATAAGCTATCGCGGAACGATTGTCTGATTAGATCAGAACTGAGACATGCCATCTGAATATGTCGTCTTACCGTCGTCATATATGGGTTTAATATAAAATGTGTTTAAAGAATAATGTTCAATAATTCTGGTCAATGCTTGTCGCATGCGATTCTAGAACTTTCAATATCGTTAACAATTCCTTCATGGCTACTGAGCTCTGGAGATCCTTTAGTGTGAATTTGTTGCTTATTATGAACTGCGGGACTGTTTACAATAGCAGCAGACTTGCGACAGCGACTAGCCGCTGACAGGGACTTGCGAGTCCAAGGATCCTAAATAATGCCGAGAAAGTTTATATATTGTTGTAGGAACAGAACGTTCTCGGATTTTATTTGAAGAGCCAGAAATTGTAGTGCTCAATAGCATGTGTAACCACGCCTTTAAACCGTTCCGATTTTGATATATAAACAATGATCCTTACACCCTTTTGTCGAAGTACTTTTGTATCTAGTTCATACGACACGCGAATATTTTCTGTGCTTAGTCCGAAGGGCTCGCAGGTCATTTTTAATAATCTACGTAAACTATACGTACGAACCGTCTTTGTAAATAGGCTATCGGATGATTGAAATAAGCCTGTGCCAAGTCTGCCTTGCACATCCATTTTCAGGGTTAGAGGAAATCCTGCACACGGTACATGTTTATCAAACGGAATCGGTCTTATACGAGACAAACTGATTCAATAACCTCAGGTTGAAAACCGGACGATGTGTCCCGGCGCTCTTTGGCACTAGAAATACAAAGCTATACAAAGCTTGGGGAAGGATCTACTGCTTTCAGAACGTCTTGCTTTTTTATTTGTTCAATGATTGCAGACATATATAGAAATATCTCAATTCTATTGTACGACGCTGATAATGGGAGTTTTCATGAGTGGTTTTTGTATGAAGGGTATGCGATACTCTGTTATTATTTTAAGTTTTATTCACAGTTCCAAGCGGGAAGATTAGCACACCACCACAGTACTTACTGAAGTCAGCGAGTCACTCTTTTTTGTTGCTTGTATTGTAAGAAGGTGAAAAGGAGCGCTTTTGGTCTCTTTCATTTGGGTGCCTTGATCTCGAACCGCGAGTTCGAAAGCTGTATTAGATTGGGATGGGAGTGCCCTCGGTAGCATTATTGTGCCGTTTTGAAGGGTCATTACCCTAGCAGCAGGAACTGGTTCACAGCAGTAGCCAGAAGTAACAAGCGGTGATACGTAATGACAGGCGTGCCCGTGCGAGGGTGTGCCGTACAAAAATACCAGGTTTTGCTTACGAAACATTTCCGCTATTAAATTGTTTGGTTGCGATGAGTGTGAGCAACAGTAGCTGGCACACAGTAGTAGCCAGAAGTACCACGCAGTGGTACATTATGACAGGCGTGCGCCTGCAAGGGGTGCCATACAGAAATACCAGATTTGCTTTCGAAGCATTCCCGCTATAAGAATTTTTGGTGGTGATGAGTGTAAGCAGCGGGGGCTGACTCACAGCAGTAGCCCGAAATATTACGCGGTGGTACGTAATGACAGGCGTGCCCCTGCGAGGGGTGCCGTACAGAAATACCCAGGTTTTTCTTTCGAAGCATTCTCGCTATTAGAATATTTGGTGGCAATGAGTGTGAGCAGCAGAAGCTGTCTCACAGCAGTAGCAAGAAGTACCACGCGGTGGTACGTAATGACAGGCTTGCCCCTGTGAGGGGTGCCGTACAGAAATACCAGGTTTTGTGAGAGCGACCTCGGTCCTTCCCGCTATTAAATTGTTTGGTGGCGATGAGTGTGAGCAGCAAAAGCTGGCTCACAGCAGTAGCCAGAAGTACCACGCGTTGGTACGTATTGACAGACGTGCCCCTGCGAGGGGTGCCGTACTGGTTTACCAGGTTTTGCTTTCGAAGCATTCCCGCTATTAGATTGTTTGGTGGCAATGAGTGTGAGCAGCAGGAGCTGGCTCACAGCAGTAGCCAGAAGTACCAAGCGGTGGTACGTAATGACAGCCATGCCCCTGCGAGGGGTGCCGTACAGAAATACCAGGTTTTGCTTTTTTTTTTTTTTTTTTATTCGTCAAAAATACCTTTTTCTATCTCCGCCTGCTTTGTCCAGAGCAGCAGCTTGAGAGTTTGAAGGGGGTATTTTATTGAAAGCCACTTTTACTAAAAGATTTCGAATACATCTGAGAATACTATCCCTACTCTTTCTTCAGTTCTGTGGCCGCAAGAGATGTGTATAGACTTACCTTATGAAATTCACCTTATAGAAAAAGTTAAGCTAAAGTTATTAACCAGCGAGTTAGACTAAGCTAATAAAATACTTAATGTATTTAGAACAGTTATTAAGCGATGGATTTATTTTTGTTCAAGAATACAAAAGTTAATCCCTGCGTAGGATTTATCAGAGTAAGCCAAGTGGCGTGTTTTATCATACGCCTTCACCTCTTAGTTTGTTTCTAGCTCTGTAAATCCGGGTGAATGGTTATAACAGCTTTTGGGTGTCAGCATATCGAATATGCGACCACGTGCTAATAGGTATCAAATCGTTGAATCTCATTAAACATTTTTGAATATTCCTACGGTGTGGCTACACCGTGAGATCTTTAAGTTTAGACTCAATATCAAATGACAGATGCGGTATCACTTCAGTATTTAAGTTACAAGTATACGATAATGCCTGCGAGGCATCGTCAGGAACGTCCTCGTAAAGGTCACGACTAACGTCGGAGATACATGATATATTATCATTATTACTCAAGTAGTTCCTATTAATCCATAAGCACAAACCTAAACGGAAAGAAAACATTTCAAATACGAAGGAAATAATATTAATAATTTTCGGGTAGCAAATTAAACAGTTGAACATTAGATAAAAATGTAAAAAGAAATTATACTGGTTAAGTCGGTAGAAAAATAAAACGGTTTTAAACGATAAAACCGTAATATATAATAGCATATTACGCTTAATCATATTAAATAAAGGTAACAATATCGAACGGTAACACCGTTAAATAAAAATATTATAATAAAATACTTGTGCAACTTACGTGTAAGTATTATGTAACACTTTTAAACAATATATTATTTCCAAGGTAGGAAATAACTAGCACTAGGAGCACAAGTTATCACAACGGAAATTGTCAAGCCAATGACGAACAGGGTGATTGGAACCATCAGGTAGCCAACACCCCCACGCCTGAGATGTGCGAAAGAGATAGCGATATACGGTAGAAAAAGATGTAAAATACAACGGAAATCGGAAGTGCCTTCTCATTATAATAAGCTTCTAATAACGGTCAAGTGTTTAATATACCTACACAACGATATGTACAACGATTATTGTAATGATTATATTTTTTATTTAGATGGTTTATTGCTTTTTTATTGTTTCACACACTCTTTCTATTAAAATTGACCACTGCTAAACCACTTGCTGAAACTTCAGAAAAGTAAAGTTATCGAACAAACCCTACTAATACACTAATACATGATATTAGTTTGTAAATATTATGCACAAACTAATATTGCATATTCAGCGCTAAATGTAGTGATTTTGTTTTCATTGAGTGTTTACTTTGTAACCATCACATTCAGCTTGCATACAAAGCCCGACGTGTATAATTTTGTCTTTAGAAATCTCACTCACACACACACGCACACGTCAAACAGAAGTAAGCAGTAGCATTTAATTCTATTCGACATTTCGGATCATATAGGCATCTCGCTCACTCCTCCGAATCACCTCGCTATGGCGCGCTTGTCGAGTGTCGACGACACAGTCGCGCAAGTCACCGCGAATATCAGAACACTGATCTCTTGGTGTGCCTATTATTTGACTAATATCTGGTAATAGTCTACGCTAAACTAATTTAAACTAATATGAATATACAGCTCGTATCATAATATCCATCCCTATTACGAATATATTAGTTACACCTCTACTTTGCCGGTGTCTATTAGGGATGGGACTTTAGGATAAAAAATCGATTATTTAAAAATCTATTTTTATGTTTCTCAAAAAAATCGATTATACAAAAATCATTTTACAGGAAAGGAAAGAGGAAGAAAAGGAAGGAAAACATCGTGAGGAAACCTGCATGCCTGAGAGATTTTCTTGAGGGCGTGTGAAGTCTGCCAACCTGCATTAGGCTAGCGTGGCGGACTATAGCCTAATTCCTCTCGTAATGAGAGGAGACCTGTGCCCAGCAGTGTAACAATGTAATGGGTTGATGATGATCTTCGAGTAACGAATACGGTATGTTAACAAAATTATGTTAGAGTAACGGATACGGAATCTCAAAATGGCTGACTAATACCTGGTAATAGTATGGTATGGTATGCTTATAATGAGCTAGTGAATATATTCAATAATAGTATTATACCTAAATATCACTCTTATATAACATCTCTATTATATACGAAAAAGTGTTTCGTATATAACAATATCGAAATAATATCGAAACACACTCCCCCCGATCAAAAGGACAGGGTAGCGGTATTGCATTGTTATTTTTTAATGGCCGCCAGTAGAAAAAAAATGAAAAAGGAGACGCTTAAAAGAAAAAAATCGTTGAATAAATAATCGTTTTTTTTACAAATGATAATCGTTTATAAAAAATAGATTTTTATGAAATAATAATCGTTTTTTTTAATAATTGATTATTTTTTAACATCCCTAGTGTCTATTAGATTCTCTGTCTACGGCTGTGACCAGTCAAGAAAAACAATCAAAATCAATCAATCTGATAATAATTAAGAAATACCAACAGTCGATTTTGATTTAAGCTTATGTTATGTTTATTTTAATTAATTATTTTAACAATCAAAAAAATATTTTATTACCTACCTTGTGATTTAATTTTAAAATATTTTTATTTAAAATATCCCAAAATCTGGAAATATTTCAAACCAAAACTAAACTATAGTGAAAATATTTACGGCAAGGTGGCAACACTGAAAGAAAATGTCATGTATCATTTTGATCTTAATCTTGTTCGTCTAACATTACCCGTTGTACAGTTTGTTTGTTAGAATTTATAGATTATGACTCGTGATTGTAGCCTTATTCCTTTCTGTGCAAGTTAGTATTTTTTTATGTTCGGCCTTCGCCTGAATTCATAAAAATATGTTTTATCTAAGAAAATACAAAGTGTATTCGTAAATAAATTCAAGTGTTGCACGTATTTAAGTCTTGAGTGCTGATTATAGTCAAATTATTTGCATTGGATTTGTTTTCCAACAGATAAACAACATATAGCGGTATGATACAAATTTAAATAATGAGTGGCTCTAGTAGCATTGTTGTACATAACTCCGAGTTAAAATCATCGGAAAACGGCATAATACAAAATGGATCAGCGATAAACGATGATAGAAATAAAGCCACTGGTTCAAACACTCGTGATGGCCCGGAGGAAATTCTTGATCTTAAAGGTAAAGTTGAATCCCGCCTTCTGTCAATGTGGAATAACGTGAAGTTTGGATGGACAGTCAAACTAAAAACCAGCTTTTCAAAGGAATCTCCAGTATGGCTTTTAGGTCGCTGCTACCATCGGAAACTCAGCCCAACTGGATCATTAGAGTCTTCTACTGAAATTGGCACTGAAGCAACTGCACATCAGCCAATAGAGCAGATTTATGGTGAAGGTATTGAAGGTTTTAAATCTGATTTCATCAGTAAGATTTGGATGACCTACAGAAGAGAATTCCCAACTATGTCTGGTTCATCATTCACTACTGACTGTGGTTGGGGTTGCATGTTGAGAAGTGGACAAATGTTATTAGCACAAGCTCTGGTATGTCACTTTCTTGGGCGTTCCTGGAGGTGGTCACCTGAAAAACCAATTCAAAATGCTAGAGATTTCCAAGAGGATTGTCTGCACCGTATGATAATTAAGTGGTTTGGTGATAAGGCTTCAGTAAATAGTCCTCTATCGATACACCAGATGGTGAGTTTGGGAGAAGCTTTAGGAAAAAAACCAGGTGATTGGTATGGTCCTGCATCTGTAGCCCATTGCTTGAAAGCAGTTATGGCAGCTGCTTCAAAGGAAAACTATGAATTTGATAACTTAGAAGTTTATGTTGCTCAAGATTCTACTATTTATATTCAGGATGTTTATTCTCTTTGTAGTTTACCAAATGATTCTTGGAAATCACTTATTCTATTAGTACCTGTAAAATTAGGTTCTGATAAATTTAATCCTATTTATGGTCCTTGCCTGACATCACTGCTTACATTAGACTTTTGTATAGGAATTATAGGCGGAAGGCCCAAACATTCACTGTACTTTATTGGTTACCAAGATGATCGATTGATCCACTTGGATCCACATTACTGTCAGGAAATGGTTGATGTGTGGCAACCCAACTTTTCTTTACAGTCTTTTCATTGCCGATCACCAAGAAAAATGCCTCTAAGTAAAATGGATCCTTCATGTTGTATTGGCTTTTATCTGGCGACACAGCATGATTTGGAAACTTATATCAATATTATACAATCATTCCTAGTTCCACAGGGAGTTTCTTCAAACTTCGAGTATCCTATATTTACTCTAAGCAGTGGGTCTAGTTGTAATCTTATTAACTTTCCTAATATAAGATATTCTATTTATGAAACGGAGCAAAACTGGGTGACCCCAAATATACAAGACTGCGATACAGATATTGAGTCAGAGGAATTTGTGTTAGTGTAAACATATTTTATTATATAACCTGTTACCATTTTTTGTATGCACGGCTACTTGTCGAGCTACACAATTCCAGTTTGTGCTGGCATCTTATCGCATGGAAAACCTATACAATCTGAGATCAGCTTAAACTGGATTTGTATAGCTTGACCTGTAGCCGTGAATACACAGTCAATCTGACTTATATTAATTGCAGTAGTACTATTGTGTACCTGTTAGTTTATGCACATTTATTTTATAGAAGAGAAATTAAGTTGAAAAATTATCATTATATTGCTCATTGTGGGCACAGTATTACAATCCGTACACATACAGTAGTAAAATTTTGATGCCGGGGAACGCCGCCGCTGGCGAGTTATTCCCAGTTATCCCCACCGTCTACGTCTCCACTGATGACAAATGGAAAAAAAAACCTATTTGTCGTGGTGATAAATGGGATGGAATGGCCACTCTTCTTGTTCCCAGTTGCCAACAGTGGTGACAGATTGGAAAAATAAATAGATACGTCCCCAGTAAGGCGGGGTTAGAGCTGAGTATATAGTGATGTGAATTCAATTTTTTTTCACGAATTATTTTAATTAGATGATATATTCTATTATAAAATGTACATTAAAACGAGAGAAATAAACCTTTTACACGTCACTTGGAAGACATATATTTTTATAAATGGCAATATTTATAGTAATCGAAATTAAAACTGCACGAGGACAGTATTTAGTAATACAACTATTACAGATCAGATAATTATTTTACTTAAAACGATGTTCTTAGGTTTTCTTAGGGAACGTAATCAATTTGTTTTTCCCATCTGTCACCAGTGGAGACGTAGACGGTGGGGACAACTGGGAATAACTCCCGCCGGCGGCGGCGGCGCTGCCATAGTTTTATCTATCACGTATGACGTATTCACACAAACAAAGGTATGTTAGGGTTGTTACAAAATAAATGTGATTCTGATTTGGTAATCAATTAATCGTTTATTTACAACCTTATTTAGATAAGTACACACAGCTACAGGGAACCTATACAAATCCAGTTAAGCTGATCTCGCATTGCACAGGCTTCCCATACAATAACAGGCCAGCGTTAACTGGATTTGTATAGCTTGATGTGTAGCGTGTGCACATTTAAAATTTACACGTGTTCCACTGCTATTCGATTTTTAGAAGCTCTTTCGTCGAATTTTCGTAGATATTTACTTACGTCATACCTACTTTGTTAGATGTTTTCGGTTTTCTGTTATTTAATTTAACTATAAATATAATTTATTCGCATCCGAACTTTTTTTGTTTTTCGCAAATTGGATGTCTGTTACGCAATCGAGGATATGTAAGAATTGCGACATCAATATTAACTTATTCATATTTACAACTTACTGATGTTAATACTTTTGCTTAGAAATCGTTATCGTAGCAGATAATAGTGTATAGTGTAAAATAGAGTACTCTACCAAAATTTTATGATTATTCTTCATCTGAGATTATTATATTCATATAATTTATTTGCATTCCAAAATGTTATATCAGGTCACGGACGAGAAAAAAAGAAGGACTCCGCGCCACGCGTATCGAAAGCGAAGCAGCGTACAGTTTGTTCGAAATAAGTAAGCCGATCGGAACTTAGCTGTTCCGAACTACCGCGGTGATAAAATTGTTTAATTAAGTGTTTTAATACATAAATATCGAAATTAGTAAACAAAATAATTAGAAATGTGAAACATATAGGACTCTAATTATTTTTACACCCACTCTTTCTATTAAAAACCACCTTTAAACCACTTGCAGACAACTTTCGATCGGCTTACTTATATCGAACAAACTGTACCGATCTATGTGTGTGTGTGATGCAAGGGATACCAGGAGAATGAGAACTTCCCAATTTTTTGTAATATATTGACTACTTATTTACTTATTTCAATAAAGCGATATGAAGTCCACTTACATTATTTATTTGAGATTACTAACATATAAGTAGGTACTTAATTAAAACTTAAAGTACCTATTTATTTTCCAATTTTCATCATCTCTGCAGTTTCTTATTGTTTTAATCCAATTATTATTTCATGGTTGATTCGCTGTAGGAAATCTATAAACATAATCATATTCAATTCTTGCAAAAAAAAATACTAAGAACACAAAAATGGATTACCAAATTTCTCGGGAAAATTACCCATTTATTTTGCGACAACACTCATAGTCTTTTGAGGTTTTGTGTTCCAATAGTAATGATTCTAAAATGTACAAAAACAATAAATCAAATCAACATTAAATAAGTGTCTTACAGTTTGTTCGAAATAAGTAAGCCGATCGGAAGTTAGCCGTTCCGAACTACCGCGGTGATAAAATCGTTTAATTATGTGTTTTAATACATACATATCGAAATTAGTAAACAAAATAATTAGAAATGTGAAACTGAAACGACTCTAATTATCTTTACACTGACTCTTTCTATTAAAATTTACCATTTCTAAACCACTTGCAGACAACTTCCGATCGGCTTACTTATTTCGAACAAACTGTACTTGTGATAAGTTATTCCTTGACTCTTTTTCTGGGATGTAGAATTATTTTTACACCACTTCTCAACACAAGAAGACATTTTATTTTAATTACTTGACGTAGACAGTACCTACAATGACGCCGTAGTGCCGCATAATGGCGGCCGTTCGGCACCCTATGATGTAAATGTGTGCGTGAGGCATATTTGTACAAACGGTCTATCCTAACCACGGAAGAGATATCTCTTCCGTGATCCTAACGGTCGGATACTGATAGTGATTCACTTTTGATATGCGTGGCGCGGAGTCCTTCTTTTTTTGTTCGTCCGTGTATTAGATAGTACTTATAAATGCTTTGAAGCTAGGATCCTGTAGGGCACAGCAAATTACATTATATTTTATTACAATACTATATATATATATAATAATAATTATAATATAATTAATGTGAGATCAATCTTTTTTAAAGGTTACAATCAATGTGTGTCGCACATAACTAGCAGTACTGCAATGAGTGAGTTTCGAACCGGCAACCACATGATCGCAAGTCCGACGCCCTAGCCTCTAGGCTAGCGCCGCTTCATCTAAACATAATTATAAATATAAACTTATGTATTTATTAAAAATCTAATTACAATTTCTTAAAATTACAATATTATTAGGTATACCTCTAAAATAAATTTAGGTATGGTTTAGTTATAGGTGAAGAGTGGGTAGGTAGGTAATTAATTTATTTTTGTTTACTCAATTTTTTTAATGGTTATCATATTGAATGTTAGTTTTACTATTTATTGTGTACTTATTAATATTTTTTAATTTAATTACTATTACTTATTTTCTACTACAAAATACATACTTTATTTAGATGTTATTAGATGTTATTAGTGTGTACAGTCGCCAGCAGGTCAAGGTATACAATACTGTCAAATTTATCCAAATGATTTTAAATCTTAAATTGTTGAAGATAAAGTTCAAAATCAACTGAGAAAATTTGACATTTTGTGGTAACTTGATGTGCTGGCCACCGTACTTCAATAAAACATAGTGACGGTGAGGTACGTGGGTACGGTAGGTATATATATCTATAGTATGTCCCAAATTTCAAAATAACTACGTACGAATCTGCCGCACTTAGTTACACATTAGTCATAAATAGGGTTGCCATCTCTAAAATCAGGTAACCAGGACAAGAAGCACTAAAACCCCGGATTTTGGAGCTTAGAACCCGGACATGTGGACAGTGTTTTCTTAAAGTTATTCAATAAAATATTTTTCTTAGTTATATCGCCCGGCAGCGACCGATGACTTGACAGCTTTTAAACCCCACCCAGACGCTCCCCGGCCGTCCTCTAAACTAGGACAAATCCGGGGAAACCCGCTGGCAAAATTTGTTACCTTTCAATCTTAAATTGCTGATCATGCAAACCATGTTTCTTGCAAATAAACATTTCTATTTTATGTCTATTTCTATCAGATTTGGATTAAATTTGTCAAGGTATTGCACATACTCAAGAAAGAGTATATACATATTATCTTTTATCGCAGAAACATCTTAAAAACGCTCCGCTCTCAGTTGTCTTTTTGTTGCATTGTCGTTTATTTCCAAAACGACAAAGCGCACATTTATTTTAATTTGGCGCACATTTACAGCAGATTACACAATAATTATACGTTCCACTTATATCACTCTAGGAGCTACTTTCCTGCTGGAGCAACGTAAACGTCTCAGTTCTCATAGAGGAGGACCAGTCGGATTTATGAAAGAGATAATACTAATAATGTTGATGTCGCAATTCTTACTCTGACCCCAGAATGTGTAATTTGCAAAAAAAAACAAAACAAAATGAATTTGGTGTCCAAGGAGAGACGATCCGCCTTATGCTTATTGAATTTGAATAAGTTATTGTTAATAGCCGAAACAAATATTAAATACCAAGAAAAGTTTGAATCTCGCGCCCAACCCCGACGCTTTAAAGTTTAATCCGTTTGTCCACCGCCGCCGTCACCGGCACGCCACAGTCATTATTTCTGCCCGAGATCACGATGACGTGACGGCGATCGTTTGTCCACCGCGACGATCCGATCTCGGTGGTTCAGTCATTTGTTTGATAACTTCTCCTGCTTTTGTACGTAAGAAGGCGTAGGCGATGCAAATAATTTTGGATTTACCGATAATACGAGAAAGATACATTACAGGAGCGTTTTATGTATTTTTATTTTATGTTTTATTCAAGTTGCGGCAATTTCTTGGGAATTTTTATTGTAGCTAATATATTTTTGATATAAATAATCAAAAGCTATTGCGGTGCGACGACGACGTCACGTCGCCGGCGTAGATGGACACGTTTAAATGTGTTTTGTATTGCCGCCACTTCGGCCCGTCACAATCTCGGGCCGAGTTCTAGCGGTAGCGCTTCGCTTCCGCTTAGTTCGGCTAAGCGAATAATCGGCGGACGGGATGACGGCGCTCGGGTGACGGGCGTGCGGTGGACAAGCGGCCACAAAGAGTAGAATAATATACTAGGAAAAGAGAGCCCTCAGCAATTTTCGTGTCACCACTCACCACAAATGACATTTGTTGAACACTAAGGCCATCTTTTGACGTTTCCCATGTACTGATTGTTTTATATAGAGAGATATATATAGATATATGTACGTATCTACGTATAATAATATATATTCACCTATAATAGGTTTATATACTTCATATATGCATGTATGTAGTCATATTGCATAAATAAAACAAGTTTTTCTGAAATTTCTTTATTTCGGTGTTTTTTAATAATTGCTTTTCATAATAAATTTACGCCATTACAATGTACGTCCATTGCATTAATAGTGCTCATTTTACCGCACAGAATTTTTGAATAGTAACGCACAAAATATTACGAAACAGTGACTGAAGTTGAGAGAAAACATCCAAACTTAACAACCACCTTAATCCACTTAATGTCGATAAAACAGTAACACTAGTACCAGTTCTAGGCATAAGCTCCATCTATGGTATTAAGAGGCACAACGCAATAAAACTTATTTTTATTTTAGTGTGCGTTACTACCCAGGCCAGATGTTGTCGAAAATGGTCATTTGAATCTTATAGATAATTAGTTTTGCGGCTTCTGTAATTGTTGCGCACATTTTTAAATTTGTTGCGCTTATAGTTTTTTAATTATTTCACAAAAACATTTCCTGCTGGGGTAACGTTACCCCAGCCAGACCTTTTTCTTTCTAATGGGAATATTTAAATAATTACTAGCTATAAAATTAGTTGTCTAGATGAAGTAAATGTTGTGCTTTATTTTGTATTTGTTCTTTCATCGGTTGCGAAGTTATTCGAGATTTTGCTGGGGTAACGTTTTTGGTTTTGCTAGATCTTTGAAATGGTTAAGCGGATTCTTATCATATTTTGTACATGGCTTCTTGGGAATTAGTTTAAATTTGTTCTGCAATAAAAAAACCAAAATAATACATAGCTTAAAGGTTATTTTATTAAATAGAAAAACACTTCAATTGGTCCCAGCACTCTCAATAAGAGCTCTAAAGACTTACTTTAAACGTTATTTTAAAGCTTGTAACTGCCTTCAAATGTATGTGAAGTTTCATTACTATCCTGTAAGTATTTAACAAGTTATGATGATATTGAGTTCTTCACGAGCACGGTCTTGATGCGCGCGGTGTTATTTGGCCACTGGATTAGATATATGAACTGAATATTATGTCAATTATTAGTTTTTTAGTTCAGTTGTATATCAGAAAAATTTCAGCTCAGTACATTGGATAATTAATGAGATAATACGATTAAAGTCATCAGGAAGTGAATGACCGTGGTAACCCGACCAAGTTTAGGTGGTTACGAAAAAGCGAAAACGCAGAACATTATACTATCTTTTGAAATGTTTAGTATAATACACCTTACAATTTCGGTACAGACGCGTACACTGTTAAATACATTAATAATATAATAATACCTGTACTATGAAAACATTATTATTATCTTCCAGTTGCACAAACTTATCAAAAATCACTGATATAACATGTCGTTCGGTGGGACGCGGAAGGGGTGGGGTGAAGGGGCGCATTGTTTGCATATCACACTAAACATGCTCCGTAATCACATAATTCATCTTGTAGAGTACGCATGCGTTTCGCCAGTTCCGTTTCCTGTTTTTGCAAATATTTATAGAGTGCGTGAGAGCTAATGTAAAATAATAAGTGTGGCGAATTACTGCTAATGTGGAGTGCTTCTATTGATGATCATAGTTATGGTGCAGGCTGCTTGATGAATTCACGAACAAGGTAAGCTTGTATAATGTAACTACAGAAATAGTAGCAAAATTATTATTAATATGTACATGTTGTTAGGTAGGTACTTATCTAAAACTGTATTTTTTTAAGGCTTAAATATTTAAATTTAGGAACTTATTATTTTCTTTTCTTTCGTACTTAATTATTACCTAGACTGGAATTCTCAACAATGATAACGACATATTTATCCTTCGCTACATAGTACCTATAAAACAAAGTCGCTTCCCGTTTGTCTGTCCCTGTTTGCTTAGATCTTTAAAACTACGCAACGGATTCTAACTGTGTACTGTGTATACTGAAATCTATAATTTAATTAAACAATAATAGAAAATAACAAAAAAGCAAAATTACTATCTGTAATTTTAATCTGTGATTGTTTTTAACTATAAGTTTAATAATACTTTAAAAGTTCAATTGAAATGATTATATTACCTGTCAATAAAAAAAAAATAATGATCACGTAATTTTTTTTTAACTTGTGTACATGTCTGTACTAAATATGTAACACTATCCTACATATTTTAGAAGGTACCATAATGTTTTGCGTTTTCGCTTTTTCGTAACCACCTAAACTTGGTCGGGTCATTCACTTCCTAATGACTTTAATCGTATTATCTCATTAATTATCCAATGTACTGAGCTGAAATTTTACTGATATACAACTGAACTAAAAAACTAATAATTGACATAACATTCAGTTCATATATCCAATCCAGTG